>OZ010580.1:115881400-115898900 GCA_963932145.1 Acanthosepion lycidas | reverse complement strand
GAAGAACAGGAGAGACAAAGAGACATACACCTGAATCCGCATTATTCGCCGAGGCCTCCTGACTGAATATCTTGTGCCGGACATGAAAACAAGAACTTAGAAATTTATGTTACTATTAGGTTGGTGCAAAAATAATTTCGTTTTCTAACATATGTTACTATGTGAGAAAACGAAATTATTTTTGCACCAACCTAATACTAAAACAAGCTGCAGACTCTGAAGAGGATGCCAGTGTCATTTGATTATAATGCCAAGTGGGTAGGATTAAAACCGTTGTATACAACAAATCCTATATAAACCAAATTTTTAATCTGAGTTAATTCTTTATGCCAAAGGATTCTTGCTTTTTGTGTAGCTCCCAAATGATCAAACTGTCTTCACTCTAAATTTGCTTTATCAACGATCTTCTTACCTTCTGAGATCAAAAATACAATATGGCAGAGTGAATGATTGTGAAGAAACAAATGCCAACTAAGTTGAATAGAACCATGCCGCCAACATGATGCTAGCGACAAAACAAGTCATGTGCTAACAAGTGAAGAGTCACCTAAATGGTAATAACAGTGGTCTAAAGGAACTTGAGTACCAACAACTGGGTGACATAAATTGTAACCACTGTCTAGGGTCAATGACAAAGGAATATATTTGATTACTGCTGATAAGGACTGACACTGGGAGCTGTGCACAATAAAAGAAGTTGAAAACATTGGCAAGAAAAAATGGTTTTGAAAAGTCTCAAAAAGCAAATTGAGAGAAAAAAATAAAAAAAATGTAATAAGTAATAAAATTGGATCAACCAGGATGGATATATTTGAAGAACCTGGTGTTGAAAATGTAAAGAGAGAGAAAACAAATGTAGGATATTAAGAATTGGCTAAAAACATGAAAGTAACCAAACTAGCTTCATTAAGTAAACATCACAAAGGGATATAGAAGTTGGGCAAAAAAGTATCTGAAAACTGATTTCAGAACTGTAATTTTTAGTGATAAATGTAGAGCTTTTATTTTTAATCATTTCACTGTAAGCAAGGCAATAAAGCCACTAAGACACAAGCGGTAACTGAAAGAATATGAGAAAAAAAAAAAACATTAAGAAGAGAGAATAATAAAAGAACAGGGACAGAAGATAATGATTGACATTGCATTTAGATTTTTGAAGATCAAAGTTAACTGGAACAAGAGGTAGGAAGAGAGTTCCATAATTGAGAAATGTGAGATAAGAAACTTAACAAGGAAGTTATAGTTAGTGCTAGCAATTTCAACTGTAACACGAGACCTAGCTGCCAATCTAGTACTGTGCTTAAATTTGTAAAATTGAGGTACCAAAGCGGAAAGTTCATCAGAAAAATTATTATGAAAATATTTATAGACAAAGTACAGAGTATCTACGTTATGACATTGGGAAAGTGACTGAAGCAAAGATGCCAGGTCAGAACCGATAACATTGCAGATTTTTCTTTGACTTTTATCAAAAATCTCTAAATATATAGAAGAAGCACCAGACAAGATGTGGCAACAATATTCATTACATTGGATGTAAGTGATACCTGGGAACAAGTTGGGTCATTTATAGATAAGAAGCTCTCTTCAAAATTGACACTGGTATGAAGATAAATATAAAGAATTATTTCAAGACATTTTTTGAGTGGTAGAAATCCCGGCCAACAAACTTTAAGTGTATATTTATGCAAGACAATACTCCTTCACATTCAAAGTTAAACAGGGTCAATCCCAGTCAGTGGGAGGTTGCTTGAGAACACCAGGTAGTGTAAACTATCTCTTACAATTCAAAATAGGTTTAGGCTTTAAATAATGCACAAAGGGTTGATAAGCTGTAAAAAAAACAAAAAAAAAAAAAAACAATCCTTCGCATTCTGTGAAACTGACTATTTTGCACCTTACCAAAAACAGTTTCAAGGACACTAAATTATTAGAATGGCCCCCAACTTCTCCAGATATTAGTCCAATAGAAAACTTATGGTCTATCATTACAAGAGAATGGGAAACAATAGTCAAGCAAAGAAAAAATAAAACTGCTACATGTAATCATAATGGCAAAAGAATAGAAAAGAAAATCAATAGTTCTGATGAAAGTTATAGTATATCAAGGAGCCTATGTGAATATATAATTTATTCAGGTGTATAGGATATTGTATATTAGTCTAATATATGTTTATATGGCCAATATCTTCTGGAATTATTTATAAATAAAAAATTATGTTGTACATAAATAATATAATAAGACCTGTTATCAACAAACAAGTTATTAATATTTATTTTTTACTAACAATATGTAAGCTGAAATTTACATGATATGGGCTTACAGCCATATCATGTTGAAAAACCAGTTTCTGTATGATCACTGAAATTAAACATCAAGCTGGGTCAGTACTTAGATGAGTGACTGCTTGGGAATACCAGGTACTGTAAGCTTGGATGTGCAGGTGGTGTAATGGTTAATGATTTGTAATTGTTAATCAGAATGCATAGTTCTAATTCCTGTTGGGTTTGTTATATTCACTTACATGCAAATACTCTTGGGAAAGGTATGAATCCACAACTTCTCCCTCCCACACCTATGGGTTAATTAGTAATGCTTGTATCCCTAAATCATTATTATCTAAAAAAAAAAAAATCCTTCAATCCAAAAAACATTTTCTGGCTTTAAGTAACCTGCAAAGGGTTGATACATTGTAGAAAACAAAACAATCAATCACATGATATATTCCTGATCTAAATATCTCATGAAAATTTACCAACATCGGCTGGTTAATACTGATTTTATTGTGCAAATATTCACTTAATATAATAAAACATAACTTAACGTAATAAAATGTGATATATATATATATATATATATATATATATATATATACATGGTTTATTAATATCTGCAGATTTCATGATCAGTATAAACAAGGTCCTAGAATGTATGTATAATAACTTTTCTACATAACTAGTAGACTCAACAATACAGTCATGGTCAAATTTTTTTTTTTAAACATTTCACCCCAAGAAAGGTAATAAAGCCACCAGGATGCAAGGGGTTGCTGAGTGTTAGAGAATATGAGAAAATCTACTGTTAAGGAGAAAGGCAATAGAAGAACAAGAATGAAGAAGACAGAAGATAATGATTGAGATTGCATTTAAATTTTTGAAGATCAAAATTGACTGGGAAGTGCTGTATTTCAGCAGGGCAAATCAAGAAAAAATTAGTAATTAGTAAAATTATTAGTAAATAGTACAGCCTAAGCTATATTTATGAGGTATTACTTTGGTTAAACAAGCCATGATTAGAATTAAATGAAAAATAAAAGAAAAAAGAACACCTATAAAAACATTATTATATCCTTTATGTGAACTGTACAACCGGCGTCTTTGTTAACGTCTGAGTGGAATAATTAGGATATAAAAATTCTGATTGTATTTATACCAATGCAACCGATAGTTATCACAAGAAAAACATTAATGAAACAAATATATTTTACAAATATATAATTTGAATTTATTGCATATAATTTTAGTGAACAAAGTACTATTAGGTTGGTGCAAAAATAATGACGTAGTAATGTCGTTTTTTGACGTATTTTTTAACGTGAAAAAACGACATTATTACATCATTATTTTTGCACCAACCTAATAATATTAAACGTGATAAAATTAATATAATGAATATTATCAATGTTAATACTTTTAATCTGCATAATAGTATTTTAAGTAATGACAATAGGTATATGAAAGTTACTCTAAAGTCTAAGCTAATAGGAGTTGCTAGGTAGCTAATTTCGTCAAACTATTGTGAATTTTAAACCTACATATGGCATATAAGATGCAGGAGAATTTTAAAAGATATTTTTAGTAAAAAGAAGTGTGCCTTATATGCCATCAAATGTAGTGAACTCTTCTGGTGATGTTAGTAGAAATAGAATTTTCTGTTATTTTAAACTTGACAAATGAAACACCATAATTTATTAGTCTTATATTTTAGTATGAATATTAATGAATAGTAATTTTGTAATGGTATCATGCTTATAAAATATCAAGAGCTTAGGTACTGTTATCATTTTCTGATGGCATGAGTAAAGTAGTCGTAATAACGGAATAAAATGGGTTCCATCTGAATTTCTGGGATGAAGCATTATCATTATTAACACTATTTATACTCCAACTATTGTTGCTGTTATTTTTGCTTATTTTTAATCATTTCACCTCAAGCAAGGCAATAAAAACCACAAGCATGCAAGGGGTTAATGAAGGTGAAAGAAACAGATAAGTAGAGGACAATAAAAAGAAACAGATAAGCAGAGGACAATAAAAAGAAACAGATAAACAGAGGACAATAAAAAGAAACAGATAAACAGAGGACAATAAAAAGAAACAGATAAACAGAGGACAATAAAAAGAAACAGATAAACAGAGGACAATAAAAAGAAACAGATAAACAGAGAACAATAAAAAGAAACAGATAAGCAGAGGACAATAAAAGAAATAGATAAAGCAGAGGACAAAAAAGAAATAGATAAAGCAGAGGACAATAAAAAGAAACAGATAAGCAGACGACAATAAAAAGAAACAGATAAGCAGAGGACAATAAAAAGAAACAGATAAGCAGAGGACAATAAAAAGAAACAGATAAGCAGAGGACAATAAAAAGAAACAGATAAGCAGAAGACAATAAATGAAACAGATAAGCAGAAGACAATAAATGAAACAGATAAGCAGAAGACAATAAACGAAACAGATAAGCAGAAGACAATAAACGAAACAGATAAGCAGAAGACAATAAACGAAACAGATAAGTAGAGGACAATAAAAGAAACAGATAAACAGAGGACAATAAAAGAAACAGATAAACAGAGGACAATAAAAGAAACAGATAAACAGAGGACAATAAAAGAAACAGATAAACAGAGGACAATAAAAGAAACAGATAAACAGAGGACAATAAAAGAAACAGAATTCAAGGAGACAGAAAATGATGATTGATATAACATTTAAATACTTGAAGATCATAGTCGACAGTAAAGCTGGACAAGAGTTTCATAAATGAGAAGATTGGGAGTAGAAACTATTGCCACATTTCATCCATTGTAATCTTCAGCCTTTTTTAAGTGCTTGCCAATCTCAATAACTCACAGGAAATTTTGAACTGAACATTGGATTTAATCTACAAAGAGTAGATTGTTCTAAATTCATTGTCCATGTTTAGGGAGATCTCATATTGGTTACCCCCATTTCCATTTGCACCACCTAGACCAAGGATTGATCTCACAATTACTATATCACTAAGTTCATTAACCAACTCTTTAACCTTTACTACTTTGCCGCTGTAGAATTCTCTCCCTTTACTGCTTTAGGTGCATTGTCACCTTGAGATAGTTACTATAAATAAACTCTTGTCAACTGTTATTTCTGGTATTTTAAGCTGGAAATCACCTACTAATGCTTTGGAATGAGGCTAAACTTCCGTTTACCAACACCAATTTGAATTCTTCTAGACTACATATGGTATAACATCAATTAAACCCACGTTAAGTTTTTTGAGATTTTTTGTAAACAAAAATGGCTGCATCAACATCCAACAATGCCTTTATTCAGGAGTTTTTCTTTGATTCAAACTCTGATGATGATTTTGAAGGATTTACTCAAGTGGATATTGATGGTGAAGTGGTCAAAGATGATAACCACGTGTCACTATGTGGAAGAAAATGTTGATAACCACTAGTGGCTACTATCATCCATGGTTGACTAATTTTATGGAAACTTCTGGTGACTATCAATATATCTAATAGTCTTTCTGAAAGTGAATTATTTTGCCTATTTATAAACAATAAGACAAATAAATATGCTAGTCAAGGGAAAAAATGACCAAACATATGCTGGTGTCACTCATATGTAAACAAGAGGAAGAATGTCACTTCTTAGCCATTTTGCTTCTTGTTGTACCCCAGAACTTCACAAGGAGTAATAAAAGTCGAAGTATGCTAAATTGTTAATGTATTTGTTTTTTTATTTTGTGTTTCAATTATTTTTGTTTTTAATGTCAAAACATGCATGCATTACATAATGCATTACATCAAAATATGATTCATCCATTCTTTTACTAGTATACAAAAAATAAAATCTATACACACAATATAAAGAAAGTTACAACAATTTTAAAACAGTAGGTGCTCATGTTTTTTGCGCCCTAAAAAAAAAAAAAAAAAAAAAAAAAAAAAAAATGCAGTGGTAGGAGGAACAATTCTAGAAAGAAATTAGTATGATAAAGGTTAATCCACTAGTGTATTTTCTAGGCTATACTGATTTGTTTTTTTATGGCTTAACCTTTTACAGATTATTTTCAAGCCAGAAAATATTTTTAAAGTATAAGAATTTTGGGAGAGACAATAATGATTTCGTGATACAAGTCTTACTATTTAACCTATAGCTGGGAAAAGAGATTCATACCTTTTCCAACGGTATTTACACATAAGTGAATATAATGAACTCAACTGTAATTGGAACTCAGCACTCTGATTAACAATCAAAAGTTTAGAGCACTTGTTATTCCCAAGGGGTTACCCATTTAGGTACTAACCTGTCTCGATGTTGCGTAATTTCAGTGATTGTATGTGAACCTGTGTTTCAACATGATGTGGCTGTAAGCATCTAAGGTATAGATATTTCTAGATATGGACAGAGGAACAAGAACAATCTACTCCTGTAGGTTAAATAAAGTGTTCAGCTCAAAATTCCTTGAAAGTTACTCAAATTAACAAGCACCTGAAGGCACAATAGCCAAAATGTTATGATAGCAACATCAAAGATGAGGACAATACTCCAAGTGTAAATGGTTTAAATTTGTATCTGGTGGCTGACTTATTTGACAGCATTTAATGTTTTCGTATTCAGTTGTATACTGAAATACAATTTTGATACAGAAACTTACCAGGTAAGTGACCCTGGAGTGAATAGATTACAAGTGGAGTCTGACTATAACCAACAGGTTTGTTAGACAGAAAAAAGGAAAATACAAAGAGGAAAATCACCTGTTGAAAGTGTCTGGTGTGACAGCTTGAACCTTATATGGTTGAAAAATCTGTGTTGCATTGAAGATTCCTCCAACAATTGTTCGAAAGAATCCATCCATGTCGGCAGAAGTTGCATGTACAGATTATCTGCAAAGAAAACAAGAAATCTTATTAATAGATAAATTAATGCCATATTTGTTTTGACATTCTAAGACAAAGACACATAAGAAAAAGTTAAGTGAACCCTGACCTGATTTGAAAGTCCAATTTGGTAATGCACATGCCAGAGAAAGTGATCAAGGATGAGTAAGTCAAGATCTTGTAGGATTTCATTGTTCAAACAGACCATATCCTTGAAGCCACCAAACAGACCATATCCTTGAAGCCACCAAACAGACCATATCCTTGAAGCCACCAAACAGACCATATCCTTGAAGCCACCAAACAGACCATATCCTTGAAGCCACCAAACAGACCATATTCTTGAAGCCACCAAACAGACCATATCCTTGAAGCCACCAAACAGACCATATCCTTGAAGCCACCAAACAGACCATATCCTTGAAGCTACCAAACCAGACATTATCACCATTATTGAAATAAAAATACCTCCTTATTGACTAGGCTGTTCCTTGTGACCATAATATCAAGATCAAAGAAACTGACAAGCACAAGAAATACACCAACCTCTAAACTGAAGTTTGCAGAATGTCAGGCTGCTATTGTTCCAGTTATAAATGGAGTGTTGTTTATACTACTGAACTTAAAAGTCCAATATTGAGAAAATAGGAACCAAGCCTTGTATCCCATCACCCCCAAAGTCTGTATTGCTATTGTTATGGCTTTCCGCAACTCACCACTCATAACACAAAATCTTATACTTAGTGACCCATCTCTCTTCCCCATTTCTTTAATAATATATGAACGCTCTCCCTTTTCCTTTTGGTAACACCAGTCACTGAATGCAAAGAATTAGATAAGAGTATGGCAACAGATAAAAGCCAAAGCTAAAAATAGATTCTCGTACACATGACAAATCAAGTGACCAGATACAAATGATCGAGTGAGAAAGATCAAAAGAACTCAGTTGGGTGATGAAGCTTAAAGGAAACAGATTGTATATTAAACTCTCATGTGAATTGACTTTCCAAATTGAAGAGAAGGAATGATAACTCCAACTCACATGAAACTAACACAGAATTAAATAGAGACAAGTCTTGTGCAGACAATTCCTCTTTCACTTGTTAGTCACACAAGAGAGAAATTGAATGACAAAAGACAAACTCCTATTTAACTTAATACTATACAGCTTACATTAAGGGCATAAGTGAATGGTGAAATGTGACCGTCACCTAAGAAATGCATATGTGATATACTTAATTGGACAAAGGATCCAAAACATGAATCCAGCACTTCAACCTATGATTTACACAGCATTGAATCTTCATAATGAAATGTATGATTTCTGCAGTGCCAAAATTAAATGACTGGATAATGAATGCAACTTTGAAGTAAGAAGAATAGATCAAAGGCCAGTGCTACTCAAATGTATGAACTTGTTTGAAATTAAAAAGAGACAAAGAGAATCATAACAGAAAGAAAGGGAAGGCAAAAATAGAAAACCTTAATTTATTTCAGAAGAAAAACTAAAGCTAAGATTTTTTTTTAACTTTTGCCCTTTTAAAATAATGCATACCTCTTTCCACACAGAAATATATAGCACACATCTTTCCACACATTCTCATATCTAAATCTTTTCATGTGTTGTCTAGTTGTAGTTGGGAGGCATGGTGGAGTAATGGATAGTGGCTTGGATTGAAGAATTGGAGAGATGTGTTCAAATTCCAATTGAATCCATTACATTCATTTATGTGCTAATACAGTGTAACCCGGATATAAGAGAGATTTTCTCTGGTCCCAAATTAGAGCCATACTTACCTAAACAAAATAGACCAAACCCAGATAGAAGAGAAACCCGGATATAAGCGACTTCTTCTCCAGTCTTGACAACTCTCATATATCCGGGTTACACTGTACACTTGGAAAAGGTATGAATCCTCTTCTCCCCCCCAGCTATGAGCAAATAGCAGGACGGATTGTGTTCTATAGCCCTGGATGGCAACTGGTCTACTGCAGACAGAAATGGCAACCTACTGCAGGAAAAAATCTGTCTTGTCCTTCATGCATCAAAAGATACATGATCATTTAAGCATTAAGTTGTAATTAAATCTTGTTAATTTGTATATTGGCGTTTGTCATTGGTCACTATTGGTAATTGTTCTGAAATTGTATATTTGACTGAACTGAATCCTTCCACTGTGGAATGGTAAACCTGGGCATCTTTTTTTTTTTTTATCTTTTCTGCTGTGGTAATTGACCATAAAACTATTCTGTAAAAGGTGCTGTCTGTCTTAGGTCATAAGACTTGATAGAGAATATCCATAATGCAAGATATTCTGGGTGAACACAAAATCCATATGAAAGAAGGCCAGACATCATTAATGTCCAGAAGAAAGACAATGTTGGATTATCATCATAATGGTAACAGGAGATGTAAGGGCTGTAAGTGGAAGAAAAAAAAAGGTATCAAAATTTGGAACTTAAGATAGCACACTTGTTGTCCCTCTTGTAAGTGCCCTTGGAACAGTAACAGACAAAATTCAAAAATGAGCAGGTGAAACTGTTTTAAACCAAGATATTTCAATAAACAGTCAGGCTTGGTATAGAAAGCATTCTGAGAAAGATTTTATTGATATGAACAGCTAAAGAAATGACAGGATCCATAGTCATTTGTTATGACTCACTTCTGATTGTTAAATTGCGGCATTAAGATCTGCTTGAGAAAAAGATTATAATAGCAACTATTATAATTGGGCAATAAAATTTGTTTATAACTGCTGTTTATTTTTAAACTTATTTTGTGATCGTGTTATTTTGTGTTGTAGTAAAGATATAACAGGTTTTGAATGAATTCTCTCGAGTCTTCATAATCAAATGCATAAAGCAGAAAGTTTGTGCATATGTGCCTACTCAGAATTTTATTTATGTGAGTGTGCTTGACAGCAATATATTTGTGTGAAGCACATGTGATTTATACAGGACTGACACATCTACATAGAGCAACAGAAAAATAACTATTAATCCTGAAAAATCACTTATCCAACACAGTACTGGTCCCGTTGATGCTGGATTAGTGATTGCCTACTTGTAATAAGAAAGTATCATTGTTAAATACAAGATAACAGATAAGGTAGAACATGACAGTGGCATGTCTGTGCAACGTTTGCATAATTTATACAGTATTGGCTCATCTACAGTTTATGAAAAAAGAAACAGAAAAATAATGTAACCATCATTAATCGGGAAAAAACACTTAGTTCAGCACTCTACATGTTCCAATGATGACAGATTAGTGAGGATCAGCCTGTATCTTTCTATGTTTCCATTTACAAAGTGAAAATGATTTTATTTACTAAGTTTTAGTCTAGAACAGTAGTTCCTAAACAGTGCATTGCACCACATAGGTGTGGCAGAAGAGGATAGCAGGTGAGGCGGAATGATTGAAAGACAATCAAAGATTTAGAAACAGTTTTAAAAAATTCATATGCCAAAAATAAATATGATTTCAAAATTTAAAATATTGTTATGGATTACTTATGATTGCATGTATGAGTCCCAGTATAAATAATTATTAACGGATTTTATCATTGCATTATATCAAGGGTTAAGAATATAGTAACCAGGGTCCGCGAATTGTAGGAGAGAGTTATCACTGATAATGTTTTGATCTCGAACCTGCAGTTATTTCCCTTTAACTCTCACTCTAGACCTGCTTTGCTATAGGGTTGTTTGCGCTTTTCACTGGGACTTCCCTTCGGTGAGGCACAAGCAAATTTTCATTCTGAAAATGTGACCCAGAGAAAAAAAAAATTTGGGAACCAATGGTCTAGGACAAGGCCAAATCTTGTTTACAGTCTTGATTAGATAAAGAACTAATATTTTCAGAGCAACTTTAATTTTGTAGATGACAATGCTATTTTTTTCTTACAAAAGAACATATAGGTATGTAAACTAAAATGGAATAAAGATGGTAGATAGGATAGATAATTTAAATGTAGGTGTAGAGAGATAAGGTGCGTAATGAAGAAAGAGAATAAAAAAAGACACCATCTGGCCAGTCTCTTGATGATAAATTCTAGGCCAGAAATTGGGAGCTCTTTAAAACTTCATGAACTTGTGGTGACAAAATAGAATTTGTGGTCTCTGTGCTATCTGTTGGAAAAGAAAATCAAAAAATAATATCAGGTTGACTTTTGTAGGGCTTGAAATATGGTAATTGTTTTCACTTCCCTATCAGTCTCAACTGATCACAACCTTGCTTACCACAATAAAAGAATGATACTTTAAATAACTGGAAATCTTAGTTTATCAGGAGTGAAGGCAGCAGTTGTGTATGGCCATTTTTGAATTCAGAGTTTTTTTTGTTTGTTTTTTTTAACTCCTTTTATGTCCCGGCATTTTTGACTTGGGACTTGCAAGACTCATTTAAGACGCTTAGAATTATGCCCTCAGAATTTTCATTTTCTTGGACCTAAATCATCCATGTTGCTATTTACTCTCACAAAGAACCATTTTAGGATAATTATTTTGAATAAAAACAATAATTATTCAAAAACACTTAAGATTTCAGCTGATTTTCTTACACTTTACTTTTTTTTTATTTTTCTTTATCAATTTTATCCTATGCAAGGTAGTAAAGCCACTAAGACACAAGGGGTTGCTGGGTTTGGAAGAATTAGAAACAAAAACGTTACTAATGAGCAGGAACAAAAACAGTACTTAGGAGGACACTAGATAGCAATTGACATTGTATTTAAATTTTTGAAGATTAAAGTTGGCTGTAAAGCATAGGCCCCGGAAGGGAGTTCCACAAGAAGTGAAAAGAAATTGTTAGCATAGAATTTATGGTTACATCTAGCTAGCTCAAATGTAAATTGTATTTTATTCTTGCAAGCAGGCTGATTCTGTGCTGCAAACACAAGGAGATACTTCAAAACAGTTTCTGCAGATAATAGCACACAGTACACCATAGATTGATGAAAAACATAATCATATACCCAGCACACTATCTGTCACTTCAAGTGAATCTTTAAATACATGTTGAACTCATGAATATTCATCAGCTGATAGTATTATCAGGATTACACCTGTATATGCACACTTTTCACATTGCAAATGACCACCAGTATGTGAAGCACAAAAAGCATTGTGCTTGTTTATCTTCAGGTAGACAAGTGGGAATTTTTCACATATTTTCATTAAGTTTCTTATCAAAACCAACTGCCCAAAATTTCCTTTACAAAATAAAATATGACTGAAGAACATAGCTAACAAGCAAGATTTCATAGCTAAACAAAGAAAATTATAAAGAACTAGCAGCATGACCCAGCGTTGCCTGTGCTCGATTCAAAAATCGTACGACTCGTACAGCAATCGCTATCACTCGACTTAATTTTTTTTTGCCCTCCTTGCCTTTAAAGGAGTGCCCTTTGCCATGCTGATGTTGCTACATGACTTACTTCTTGCCTATCTCACAATGCAAAATTTTTCTAAGCTCTATACTAAACATTAAATCTGTTTGCGAAAAAAGAACTAAACAAAATGAACACAAAACAATCAGCTTTAAAAAAGGACTCGTAACTGAAAAAACCGAATGAAAAAAGAATGTTAACAACAAATTCTTTTTCACACCTAACCCAGTTCTGTGAAATCAGAATCAACGTTGAGTTTAAGCAAGTGAATGAGCCAATTGGAGTAAAGTGCCATGCAGATTTAAATTTTTCCCACTTGTGACGAATGCAGCTATCAATTTTTTTGCATGCTAGCATGCTAGTTAACATTCATGTCAATCAGCTGTTGGCTCTCATGCTAGCCAATAGAATCTTCCTGCCTATTCGTGGCAGGCAGCTATATGCTCTCACTCTGGCCAGTAGAAAATGGCTGCAAACTACATGAAAACCGCCGTAGAAGCATGAAATAATCGATTATTTCAACTATCGATGGGAGTTGGGAAATGCAAAGTCAGTCTTGGTCTTCCCGCTAACTTGGAGCATGTGCATGTAAATTTTGGTGCAAATCCATCAAAAATTGCAGCCATGCATTCGTTACACACACACACACACATCCTGCCTTTTTTATATATATATATATATATATATATATATATATTGTATTGAGCACTTTTTTTATTATTTTAGCTGTTGGTAGGGAGAGCTTTACCTGTGATTGATTTTGTCAGTACCCTAATTATTTTATATTCAATGTTTTGGGTTTTTTTTTTTTTTTTTTTTTTTTTTTTTAAGTATTTCACCCTAAGCAAGTCAGAAGTTCCATTATCACACAGGGGGTTATGGAGAATGAAAATGAGAGAAAAGAGTGGGTGTAGTGGGGATTGAAGAAAGGAAAAAAGAACAGGTATCAACGCAACAAAACATGGTGACTGATGTTGCATTTAGGTTTTTGATGATTGTAGTTATCAGGGAAGCAAGTGAGAGGAATGGAGTTCCAATATGGAGAAGTGTGAGGAAAGCAACTGTTAGAAGGGCGGCTACATTTAACTATTTCAACAGTAAAAAGTTGGGACCTAGATGCCAATCTAGTAGTACACTTAAATTCATGTAGTCAGGGCACCAGGGAAAAAATGCTCATCAGTGCAGTAGCCATGAAAATATTTGTAGAAAAGACAGAGGGAAGCCACATCACGTCTGTGAGAAAGCGGCTGAAGTCAAAAAGCTAATTCAGTACCGATTACATTACAGATCCTACTTTAGATTTTTTTGAGAATATTGCAGTAAGGGAAGGTAGGGGAAAATTTTATGGATAAAACTGCGCAACCAGTAATAAAAATCACAGAAATGCAATCTACGTTGTTATTCATTTAAACATCATCATCATTTAAGAGTAATAAAAAAAAAATATATATTTAAAGTAATAATAATAGTAATAAAAGTAATAGATAGATACACAAATATACAATACACACATACATATATACATACATATATATAAACTTACATAGTTACAAACCTAATATATATTTTTCAGTGTTTGATGCAAAATAAATGTCTATTTTTAAGACTATATAAACTTATTTTTATGATGACATTTAAGTATAATTTCATTTCTCTGGTTCAATAACTGGCTTGTATTTTGTACTTAAATTATTTTAATTTTTTCTTCTAGGCATAGTTTGCATCTGTTTATATATAATGTGAATTAAGATCAAATATAGATAGGAATGCAAGAGAATGATAGGATAAGGGACAAATAGGAAATCTTTATAAATCTGACATGCTTTGCTTTTATTAACACTTGAGATGTGGAGGTTTATTTTCCACGAGGGTCGGCCAGGTGAAGGTGAGAGGGGGAGCACATCGCTCTACCCCGGAGCCAAGAAATCGGCTGTATTTATGTCGGCTGCGATAGCATCGTAGTCGGTTGGCAATATCTTTTGGTTGATGACTAAAAATTAACTTCTGGATTTTGACTGAACACATGGGTTTCATTTGGACACCATGTGTATTTAAAGTAGTTTCCAGTTATTATTTTTAGTTAGGAGGACTTATTTATGTTTATGTTTCATTTGTTTTACTTTTTGTGTATCATTCTCTGAAAAAAAAACAAAAAAAACGCTGAGTCACCGAAGGTTAACGGCATTCAGACATTTGAGTAGCTGGCAGTAACTTCCAGTCAGGTGCGATACCCTTAACCATGCTTTCAAATTGATTTTGAGCAAAAGCAATTGTTTTTTTTTCCAATTTTTGGCACTGTCAGAACCACCACTGGGTAATTTTATGTGGTACTGTGAAGTTTTGTTGAAATCGGTTGACAAATGTAGAAAATACGATCCCATATATAAACGAACAGACACACACACACACAATCTGCGTTTTATAATAAGTAAGATTTCACTGAATTGTTACTTTATAATTTTTTTTTTCTCCTATTTTTTTTTTAAATGCATTATCCCTTCAGGACAGACAACCATGACTTTATTTTACAGTAAGTTTTATCCTGTACAAGGCCTGGGGGCCACTCAAGGTAGAGGGTTATGTTAAGGGGTAGTTTATATGGATATGAGGGGAAGATAACTGTTAACTAAAGACTTGAACAGGTTAAGATTGTAGTGATCAGGGAAACATCCACTCGGGAGTCTGTTCCACAGAGCAGTTGTTTGTGGGAGGAAGCTCTTTAAGTGGAACTTACTTCTCACTGATGAAATATGGAGGGAGTGTAGGTGGCTTGCTACTATCTAAGTGGCATGATGGGTTCTAGCCACGAAGGTTAGACTTGGTGTAGTTTGTTTGAACACTTTCCATGGAAGCAGCAATAAGTGCTTCACCATATCCTGCCTGTGAGAAAGAGGTTGGAAAATAATTTGTCGCCCACAATGACTTGTAGATGACTTTGAACTCTATCAAGACTTAATGTGAAGACTGGGCAGTTTCTTTCCTTTTTTTTTTTTAATCTTTGAATTGCTATGCATTCTTGAGGAAGATAGTTGTTTCTTGTTGCCTTCTCTATGGTTTGAAATTCTAAGCTTTCCTTCTCCATCTTATTGTGAGCTTATTTATCTATGTTTACCAAATATTTTTTGGTCTGTCATTTAATTAAAATGAACACAATTGCAAAGGTACATACAATTTGAATGAAAATTAAATTGACATCTGTATTGTGATGGCTAATTTTCCTTCTTCTGACTAGTAACAACCCATGGAAAAGAGAATAAGAGAAAATGTGCAGCCCTTTGAAGTAATTTTTGTGACAACTCCCGTATTTAAAATGAATATATTTCCTAATAAATATAGTATTTTAAATAGACAAGCAATTTAAATTTTTGATATTAGATCATCTTGCTGTCAGTAAAATGACAGATACCAAATATTCGGTGATGTATATTTGGTCATTATGAATGCGACAGTGACATGATACAGAAGATTACTAATGGTGTTTCATTACTGACAGGGTAGTATCTATTCAAACGTATGTGTTAAGGTTCCTTCTTATTGGTTAGCAAGTTTCATCAAGGACTCACAACCAGTTCAAGATATTTAAAATAGCTGAACACTTTCTGGATAGATCAAAATGATTAATCTAGCTAGTAACTGACTTCAAATTTATGTGAAGTATTAAACATTTTCTTTAACTTATATATTAAACTTTTAAAATCACTTGTTAATGTTTTCTTTGCTATCTTATGGCTAAAAAATGCAATCAAGGAATACTTCAACTTTGTAAACTCATAAGATGTTCACAAAAATAAAAAAAGGGAATTTCTGAATAATCTTAATCATTTATCAAAAGACATTAAAACCACCATGAACAGAAAAATCAACTCCGGAAATAAAAACAGAAATTAGAGAGAGTGTAAGTATGAGAGTGTGGGATGAATGTTAGAGCTAAAGAGAGGGGTAACAGACGAGAGAAGGTGGGAAATTAAACCTTAACAGAGAGAAGTTTTAGAGAGGTGAGTGGAAGAGGTTTAAGTGAGAGAAATATGAATGTTGTCGGATGTCATACATTAAGGATACATTTCGTGGTGACATACACACACCTGAAATGGAATAAATTATGACCATGGAATATTAGTGTTTAAGCCTTTTATTATATCCTTACTCTGTCCTGGACATTGAGTTCGACCTGGATTCTATCCTCTTGGAATTTTTTATTCAAAAAATATACATGTATGTGTATGCACCTATGTATATATATTTATATATTTTGCCTATGTATGTGTATATTTACCACTAATATTAGCTATATACACTGCGTGCCAAATTATTATCGAGATAACTTTTTTTATATTTCAAAAACTGTCCAATCAATTCACACAAAATTTTCACACAATGTTGGCAACACTGACCTGCGCAATCACAGATTATCATACTGATCTGTCCAATGTAAACAAACTGGCGCCATATTTGTTATCAGCATGGTGATTTGAGCATGCCAAATTATTAGAAAGGTTTAGTAAAATTCCCAGAATTGAGCAAACAAAACATTTATTAATGTTGCACGTGAATGTTTATGATCAAAAGAAAGTAAAAAATAAGATAATCAAACAAATAATAACAGATACAAACAAAGGCACAGTTTTAAACAAATTAATAGGGAATGTGCTTTCCCTGTTTTGAAATTACTTGAAGAAGACGATCCATAGAATTTGTTAATTGTAGGATGTCATCTGCTGTAATGGCGCGAGATATGTCAAGAATTGCTTCCCACAACTCAGCGTTGCTCCTGAATTGTCGTCCGTTGGCGTACAGTTTTCACTTCATGATGCTCCAAAGGTTTTCGATTGGGTTCAAATCTGGAGAATTTGCTGGCCACTTCATTTTTCGAGGTCCATCGAAGCCTAACTGTTTCAAATATTCAGTAGTCTTGTGAGCAGCATGCGAGGGAGCATTATCTTGTATAAAAACAATGGC
>OZ010580.1:115781449-115876449 GCA_963932145.1 Acanthosepion lycidas | reverse complement strand
TCTCTTGCTTCTAGGTTTGTCATAAAGTTTCTTTGGGACTAGAGTGAATTCTGTTATCACATATTTACACTATGATAGCAGCGGTTATCACATCTCTTCTCTATGAAAGTGGGGGTTCCTGCAGGGGCGTCGGGCAGAGCAGACATGGCCCCTCTGTGATGAATACAATTCAAGAGCAAATGATTAGTACCATAGCAAGACTGGCTCTCAGTCTCCCTTTTAAACAGTGACTGTAGACTGGACTGGTTGGGTGTGGGAGCTGTAAAATTATCTAGAAGGAAAAATGATTTTATGGCTGGATAGATGGAATTTGTTAGTGTAGTTGTCTAAGAGGTAAAAAATCCTAACAGAAAACCAAACCTTCCTCAGAGTATAAAATTTGGGTACAGGGCCAATCACTTCACATCATAGAAAAAGTGGTCTGAAAGTCTTGTCACCTACCTTACTTCCAAACTAAGTGCTTGTGTCAATTATATTATATAGGAGTGACACGACTTTTGGACCACCTTATAAAATCTATATTCATACACTCACTGGCTAAAATTCACTGTTGAATAAAAATATCCTGTATAAGAAATTTGATCTTGTGTTCTGATTTGTAATGTATAAAAATGTTTATAAAAAAAGTTTAGCACCAAGAACTGAACTCATGACTACATTCTATAACATTTTTGAATGTATTGTAAATACTCATGTATAAGCCAACTTCATGTATACTGCAACCCCCGAATTTTTTGGCATGAATTTTTTGGCATGAATTTTAATCTCTCCAGAAAAAAAAATTTACCTGTGTATATTGCAACTGGTCACCAAAAATGCAAGATTTTTAACCACTTCAAAAGAAATTACCTGTGTATAGTCATTTTTTGGCATAAAAAAATGATCATAAAAACTTGCACTATACTTGAGCATATACAGTAATAGAATTAGGCTGTGAGTTCTTTTATTGAAACTCAACAATACAGATATTTCAGGTAAATGTTAAATATTCTTTAGAATGCTAATGTCATGAGAATTAACAATTTTCTAGATTTGTGTCTCTACTCTTGTTGAACTGTTTTCTGTGTATTGCATCATTTTTTTTTATCAATAATGGAATTGGATACATTAAGAACAAACAAATGAAGAGTATAGCTAATATTACATGGGCAAAACAATTTTAGATTACATAACAATTTAATAGTAAGACTGATCAGTCTGACAAGGTCAAAATGTTTAAAACAATCATCGTTAAAGTCCATTGTTAACTTGGGCAAAAAATGGCTTGTTAATTTTAACACCTCCAAAACTAAACTTTTCTCCATTAATCATCTGACAGGACCCTCAGAATGGCTAATGCTAACCTCCAGGAAAGTAATTCATTGCATCTTCTCAGGCTAACATTCTCAGCTGACATGAAGTGGAAAAAACGTTTCGGCCATTGTATGCTCCGGTCTTCTTTGGGTTTTGGAATGTCAAACTGAATCCTTTATTTTGCTCACTGGGGTAGACTGTTCTAGTTCCACATGCCATTATCAGTTATCTCCCCTCTCCAAGTTCTCCACTGCCTAGTTAAGGTATTGAACTCACACCCTTTGGATCCTGTCACTGGATCTAACTAACACCTTTATCCACTGTACCATGTGTCCTTAAGGACATCTGTGTATGAATTTCTGGGTATTATAAACAACCATTTTTTTTACCAGAGCTCATATTGCAATTTTCGTCATTATCGCTTTTCTCTGGCACTCCTTATTACTGGTTCCCATATTGTATTTATTTCTATGCTTGGTTGGCTTAGGAGATTTTTGTGGCCTAGCATATGAGCTGATTCCTTAAGTTTACAAATTAAATAGGTTATTTGCGGTTTTCTCTTGCTTCCATTTCCTTCAATATATCTAGTGAGTCTCTAAGCACTCTTTCCTTATTATGTATCCCAGAAATTTCAACTGTCATTTACTGATTATAAATTTGTTTCCTTGTTCCTTGATTACATAAAAAAGCATTTTAAAGATATTTATTGTATAATGATAATAATTTACTATTTATGTTGTATAAGGTTTTGTAATTTTGTATAATAAAAACTAATAAAACAAAAATAATTAATATGATGATCTATAAAAGGCACAGTGTGTGTGTGTGCGTGTGTAACGAATGCATGGTCGCAATTTTTGACAGATTTACACCAAAAATTTACATGCACATGCTCCAAGTTAGCGGGAAGGCCAAAACCAACTTTTCATTTCCCAACTCCCATCGATAGTGGAAATAATCAATTTTTTTCATGCTTCTACGGCAGTTTTCATGTAGTTTGTGGCCATTTTGTACTGGCCAGAGTGAGAGCCAATAGCTGGCTGTCACAAATAGGCAGGAAGATTCTATTGGCCAGTGTGAGAGCCAACAGTTGACTGACACGAATGTTAACTAGCATGCTAGCATGCAAAAAATTCGATAGTAGCTGCATTCGTCACAAGTGGGAAAAATTTAAATCTGCATGGCACTTTACTCCAATTGGCTCATTTGCTTGCTTAAACTCAATGTTGATTCTGATTCTGCAGAACTGGGTTGGGTGTGAAAAAGTATTTGTTGTTAACATTCTTTTTTCATTCGGTTTTTTCCAGTTACGAGGGCTTTTTTAAAGCTGATCGTTTTGTGTTCATTTTGTTTAGTTCTTTTTTCTTAACAGATTTAATGTTTAGTATAGAGCTTAGAAAAAATTCGCAGTGTGAGATAGGTAAGAAGTAAGGCATGTAGCAACATCAGCACGGCAAAGGGCACTCCTTTAAAGGCAAGGAAGGGCAAAAATATTTTAAGTCAAGTGATAGCGATTGCTGTATGAGTCGTATGATTTTTGAATCAAGCACAGGCAACGCTGGGCCATGCTGCTAGTATGATGATAATATTAAAAATTAAGAAGTACAGGTTGTCCATTACCAGCTTAGCAAATAGTAATCCTGTTCAATTAGTAATCAGGCACTAATTTCCATGAATACAATTTCAGATTTCCCAGGTTGATGCCTGAACTTGCCACTACCTTTTGATCGCACTAGATGCTGCATCAGCAGTTTTTGTGTCCTTTTAAACACTGGTAAGGAAGTTTTAATTGCTTTTTGTGCATTTTTATTATAATCATGTTTAACCCCAGTCATGGCTTCAATGAATACAGGAAATGTTTGGTATAAAGCATAAACACCATCAGTCATGAGTTTCGTAACACATTAGGGTTGTAGAGAGCACAATATATATTGCAGCCACAGTAGCAGTGATGTTTCCAGGGCAAAATATCCTGATAGAGTCTAACCCCTTCCAGGTTGGTTTGAATTCTTAGTTTTTCTTTGCTTAGACTAGTCACTAACCAAGGCTATAGGACACAGTCTGTTCTGCTATTTGGCCATAGCTGGGGGGGGGAGAAGAGATGAATTCATACCTTTCCCAAGGGTATTAGTATATAAGTGAATGCAATGAACCTGATTGAAATTTGAACACAGCTCTCTACTTCCTCAATCTGAGCCACTCTACCATTCCTCCTACACACCATACATGGTCTATAACAGATAAAATAGAACTATTTTCATTTCATTTTCCATTATTAACCAGCACAATACTGATTTAAAGGGTATTTTAAAAGGTAGGGAGCTGTTTAGCTATTGGGTTAATTAAGTGCATTATAACATAATTAATTTTATTGGATTACTGACAATTATCTTGTACCCTACAGGCTCTAATTATTCTGAATTAGTGACAGTCAACCTGTATTATTAATACTTCAAATGAAAAGACTAATAAAAATTGTTGTTAATATTGTTTGGTGTTGGATCCCAAAATCCCAGATATTTGATCTGTGCTGTTTATTGAAGATTAACAATAAAGTCAAATCAACATTGGTAAGACTATAAAATTTAGCAACATTGCAAAGGATGTCGAAAGACTAGTTGGTTCATTGTATCATTCCAGAAAATGCCTCACACCTGCTGCCATGCTCTACCTTTACAAGAGTCAGATCAGACCAACAATAGTGTTGCCATATCTGGGTTAGTGCTGCCCAATCCTCATTGTCCAACCATAACAGAGTTCAAAAGTGCTTATGTGCTCTTGTGGGTGATAAATTATTCTCTACCCTGCAAACCATATCCCACAGATGAACTATCATCGCCATTACTATTATTATTTAATGGCATCAACTTGGACCATCAATCCTGTGTTCATAGTGGCAATGTTTGAGAAAAAGCAAGTTCCACTCAGACAGCTCTCTTCTTCAAAAGTGTTACTTTGTGGAACAGACTCCCGAGAGAATCCCTGACAACTACAATTTTGGTTCTCTTTAAGTCCAGGGTTAACCGATATCTATCCTACTCATCCTCATAATAGTCACTTACTTTCCCCTCTCTTACAATCTCATTCAGTAACCCTCTACTTTGAGTGGCACTTGGGCCTTGTACTGGGTGAACTATGGGTGAATTATCAGTAAAAAAAAAATAAAGAAAGACTATCATTTTGACGCTGCTAACTAAGCAAGAGAACTGATTTTAACTGCATTCTGGGAAGGAACAATTACTGACACTTGGTACAAGTCATTAGCCATTTCTCAAAACCACAAAACAGGCAGGTTACAATAATGTTGTATACCACAATTAATAGGAGTAAGCAATACACTTAGCATTTCAGGAATTTGGCAGAGTAAACAAAACAGTGGATTAGAAATTAGAAACTTTCTATATTAATGAAGAGTCAGAAGTGGAATTTAAAGACAGAGAGGAGATGGAGCAAAGGGAAGATTAATTTACTATAAAAGCAAAATAAAAAGTGCTGAAATCATCTGTTTTTGCAAGGGTATCAGTATAAAAGGGATATTATTAGTAATTATAAGAATATGAACTTGACTTGTAAATTGCGCTTTTTGAATTGCCAGTAACTGCACCACAATGTTGGAATGTTAACAGCAAAAATATTAGGAATTAAAGATAATTTTTTTCTTTTTTTAAAAAAAGTATCTTTAAAGGGGATTTTAATTAACAATTGCAATGGTAATATCAGCCATTTCCCTATAAGGAAACATTTGGCATTCATTGACTGAGCAGCCAGTGCTACTGTCAGTGGTTTGGTTTGTTTTATGGCATATCAACCACAACGGGTTTATTTAATGCTGATAATTTTTATTGCTAGTAATATTTTCCTTCAAAAATGTATTGCTGATAATTTTTTTCCTTCAAAAATCTATATCTGGTAATATTCTTCCTCTGAAAATGTATCGCTAGTAATATTTTTTTTCAAAAATGTATTGCTGGTAACAACGTATTTCTGGCAATAACATTGACAGAGTATTTCTGGTATTACATAGTGTTTTGACCCCAGTTTGGGGGGTTAACTATTTACCCATAGCTGGGACCCTAACAGGTGCTACCACCTGGGTCAGGGTGGACTTGGGAATATCAGCAATTAAGAGGTGGTTCCACGCTCCTCAAAACCTCCTGATCAGAGGCCTTGCTGTTGGACATAGTTTATCGTCTTATCCAGGACATGGATGTAGTTTATCATCATATTGTTTTTAGAAATATTTTATAATTTTCCACTGATAGTAGCCCAGGATGGGCTACTATCAGTGGAAAATTATAAAATATTTCTAAAAACAATTTTTCAGAAAAATAGGTTTCTCAAGTTCACTATCTGCTATTTCTCTTTTCAGTACTGATAGGGGGGGGTTCCTTTCTAACCTTTTATCGGAAGTAATGTGGAATGTCAACATCTTGATTATGTCATTATTTTCTCTTTTTGTTACATGTGCTATTTATTTTAGTAGCTGATATTATTGGAAGTGCTCAAATGATGTGATTTCTGTTATTTGTAAAGTTCTCTGTAATTCTGTAGCACGAGTCTACAAGGTTCAAAGAAAGATGGTCTAAGAGGCCTCACTCAGTGGTTGGCAATTTGCAAGGACTTCTTAGACAACCAAGGTGATTATGGCTAGAGGAGAAAAGTAGCTATTCAAATTTATAAATATTTTGTTGTTTCTATGCATTTGAAGGTCTACTACCAACTAGAATAATGTATACAATGAGGGCATGGCCTTTTCAATCTCTCATAACAAGTATCTCTTGATAAAACTTAGAATACAAATAATCAGCTGATTGATATCTGCCTATAATTCTGAGATGAGGTATTGTAATTATTTACACTATTTACATTGTTTGGACTGTTGTCCTCACCTTTGTTGCCATATTCCCAACGTTTCAGCTGTTGTATGTTCCAGCTTTCTTCAGATGATTGGAATTTTGAACTGAACTCTTTATTTTGTTCAGGGGAATAGACTGTCCTAGTTCCATGTGCCATGCCTCTTACGGATGTCTCATTATCAGTTATCTCCAAGTTTTTGTTCACCTCAGCTGTACTCAGGTATTGAACTCATAACTCTTTGGTGTCAACTCACTGGAAACAAAAACTTGGCCAGTTGAGTTAAAAGGAGATAACAGATACTGAGACATCTGGAAGAGGCATGGCATGTGGAACTAGAACAATCTACCCTGAAACGTGAACATGGCAACAAAGATGAGGAAAACTGTCTGAATCAATGTAGATCATGTAAATAATAGCTGAATGTTGTTATATTCAGCACCTTGACTCCGGAGTTTTGTAGGCAAACTTTTCTGTAACTGTTCAGTTCACTCATCAGGTGTTTTTAGCAATTAACTGCTGATTTTCTCATTTTCCCTTATCTTTATATTAAGTTTGATGTAATTAATTTATGCGCTAGTTAGGTTGCTCTTATTATTGGCGTTAAGTTGACTTTTTTTGTGTGTGTGTGTGTGAAAAGTGGTTATTTCTCCTATTAATTATTTTCTTGTCAGGTGTTCTGGAAATATATTACTCAGGAGAGATAGCGGAGGCAAATCTTTGTTACAGAATGCATAGGTTAGACAAAAATGTCAAACCCTACCATACTGGTCAGAACTTTGATGAACCAAATTGAGTGGGGTGTTTTGAACCTTGAGGTCATGGAATCCTGCTGGTGATGGATTGTCATTATTTTTAATGGTTTTGAACCACCATGGATCATTTTACATTAATGCATGGATCCCCAGGGCTCTATCCATTGATTCTTATCTTCATCAATGAACATTCTTGATGTCATCAGTTCTCAACTAAGTATTTATGCTGATGACATATCTATTTACACCTGTCTTGATTGTCAGTCCTATTGGACTAAGTAAAACTGGCCGTTGCTCTTGAAAATTACCTTTAATCAGTTAACTGGGGTAAAAAATGTAAATTTTAATGCTTCCAAAACAAAATTGCCATCTTTTCATTATCATAAAAACTATTTTTGACTTCCATCAGCATGGCTGATGCTAACCTCCTGGAAAACAGCTCATTGCTCCCTCTTGGTCTCACATTTTCCATTGGCATGAAGTGGGGAGAATATATTGAAAGTTTGGTTTGGTTTATTTTGATTACGGCATATCAACCTCAATGGGTTATTTAACGCTGACAAGATATTTAGAATAGGTTCGTATGAATAGAATATGTATTCTTTGTAAGAAGTCAGTTTGTAGATCCAGTTTAATTGATGTATTTTTATAAAGAGGGTTTTTGATGAGAGCCAAATGTATTGTTGATAAAAAATTTTTTTTTTTTCCAAAAAATATATTGTTGGTGTTTTCACCAGAAAAACATTTTTATACTTTCATCATGTTTTGACCCCAGTTTTGGGGGTTAACTATTTGCCCATAGCTGGGAGCCTAATAGGTGCTACCACACTCCTCAGAACCTACTGGTCACAGGCCTTTCTGCTGGATGTAGTTTATTGCCATACCCAGGAAGGATTATATTGAATCAATTTCTAGGTTTTCTGCTAAGAAGGTTGATTTACTGTGTCATGCGAGATAATTTTTCCCATTTATAAATTTACCATTTGTCTGTGCATTAATTATTGCCGCCATATCTGGTCTAGTGCTTCTGCTATAAATCTCAAGCTTTTTGACAAAATCCAAGAAAGGGTCTGCAATATTATTAGTCCTAACCTGGCATCTGAGTTTTTCTTATAAATATTTTCATAGCAGTTATTCTAATAAGCTCTCCATCTTGGTACCTCAACTGCATGAATTTAAGCATACTACTAGATTGGCTGATAGGTCTCATCATTTTACTGTTTAAATAACTAGATTTACTCTTTTCTTAGACTTATCACTTATGCAACTCTTCTGATTTCTTGCTTCCCTGCCACGTACAATATTCAAAAACAATCACCATCTTTTGTCTTCCTGAAACCTGTCCTTTTATTGTCATTTCTCCTTACTAAAGTGTTATCATTCTCTTCCACTTCCAGTAACTCCTTGTATCTTAGTGGTATTATCACCTTGTTTGGGGTGAAATGAGAAAAAAAAAAAAAAAAAAAAAAAAGACCTCCAAAAAGTGTAAATATAATTAGTATGGATGCAAAAGGAGAGTGCTGAGAATGTCTTCCTCTCCCAGATTCCTTGGTGTGCCATGGTTTCTGCAGAGTGACACAAACGGCTTGACATCCATTCCCTCTACCTCCCTCTCACTTCTTTCAAAAAATGATGCTTACTTCTATGTCTACTAAAATAGAGTAAGTAAAAAAAGCCAAAAGAAAATTGTCTGTCATTGGTTCAGTCTGTGATGCAGCAATGGGAACCCAGCTGAGGAATTACTGATAAATCACACGAATATGGAGATGACACATAACACAACTTTCTTGTTGGATATACAACACATTAACTCATAAAATGCAGTCAAAGAGAACAAAAGTAAAACCATAAAAAAATTGAATTGATTCTAACTTTGGAAGAAGACTATATAGAGCAGCAGGTGAGAAACGAAATTATTGGTAATTGTTTTCAAGACAAGTCAGCTGAACATGAGATTTGACATCTACAATAAATTTGTAAAGACATTTCTTAAAGCTTATTAGAGCTTAGAACTGACTTGTATAAAGGTTGATCAATAAGTCCATACCTGACACAGAGGTCTCAGCTGAATTTTGATTGAAAACTTTCACTGTATAATGTTTTATCCATGAGATTAACATTCACTGTTCAATTAAGTGAATATTAAATGAATAAAGATTGCATTGAAAAATATTTGCTTGTCAAAAAAAAAAAAAAAAAAATTTTTTTCTTTCATTGGCTACAGATTTAGAGATGAAGACTTGTGCATATAATATATGAGAGAGAGATTTTAATACTGGTATTTTTAGTGGGTACACATGTTTAAATAAACATACCAAACTGATATCTATTGGTCTAGAAGCATTGAAATGTTCCTATTGCCAGTGTTTAAATCTGCATTCGGTTACTTACCTTAGGGAAACCACCTAGAAGCCTCGTGTACTTTTACCATTTCAGCCATGGAGGCATCTACAGCAAATAAGGCACAATTACATGCTATAAGAAATGAACATTTTTTGCTGTGGCCTTTCGAAGTCAGAATCTCTTAGCTTTGTTTTTGTAACCAAAATATAAACAAAGTAAATTTTCAAGCAATGAATTTATTTTTTTAAGCCAACCTTATTTCTTATTACTATAAAAATACATTAATTACTTAAATATGATATATACAGGGTACAGGTATATCTGGGAGGAATTTCTGCCACACCTTGTATTATGCACAGGATGCGTGAGGTATTTAGAAATGCCTATTTAAGTAAGCCATAAGGTCAATTATCGATATGAAGCAACAAAAGTCAATTAATGCCATTGTTAAAGAGCTCAATGTTTCATTGTATTCTTCTGGAAGAATTGTGCATGAAGACCTTTGATACAGGAGATGCCTATTCATATCTGCAAAGACAAAAGATAACTGTCCGATTCATGAAAATAGCTTGTTGATCAAGTTGAAACATCAAGAGCCTGGAATGCCTTGATTTTTCTCTGATGAGAAAACTTTAATCAAGATGAAAAGGTCAACTGAAGGAATGACAGATGGTTATGCAAAGACCCTAAGGATATTCCAATGGACGTGTACACAAAAGAAAACTGTACATCTACCAAAAAGACTGTGCCTTCTCATAAGGCCAAGATGATTCAAGAATGGATGAGTTACAATCTTCATGATCATGTCACCCCAAATATATGACCTCTTAGTTCTCCAGACTTGAATCTGTTGGACTACTGCATATGGGGCATAGTTGAGAGGGAAATCAATCAATGTCTCCATAATACTATAAAATCTCTGGAATCCACCATAACTAGCACAATGTCCAAAATAGATAAGGATCATTTGATTCAGGTATGTCAAGGTTTCAAACCTCATATTGAAGCAGTTATCAAGTCTTCTATAACAAACCAAAACTTTGGAAGAACTTGAAGGGCGAATACAAGAAGTTATGTCTTCCATACAACAAGAGTTCTTGGTGAAATCAGTTGACACAATTCCTGGGCAGCTTGAGAAGCTAGTAGTGTAATCTGGTACCCATATTGAATTTTAAATAAAACATCATAGTAAACACTTTCCTCTCATATCCATTTCTTTCAATAATTATAATTAATAAATAAATTATAAGTATTCTAAAATGGGGAGTTACTTTTCAATCACTTATATATATATTAGTTTAGACATGGAAATCAGCAGTGCATGGTGACTTAATTTCACACCTTAGATCATTAGTCCATCTGTTACTACACTGTGTGTGGGCAATATCTGACAAATGAGAGCTTATGGGAAATGTAGAAAAGGGTGGAAACTTTTTTTTTTTCTTTAGAGCTAATGTTTTGGATTATTTAATTTCTTATGATCCTAATGTTTATTTTAATTATTTTATTTTCATTTATTCGTTTTTTTTATTTATTGTGTACTTTCTTCAGTTCTAAAGTTTGGTATTTGAAATAAAGTTTATTAGAGTTAAGTTATGTTTTATTAGGTCTTTCGTCTTTTGTGCTGTGGATGTAGGTAGCATAGTAGGAATTTGTTTTGTGCTGATTTCCACATCCATATTGTTTATGTTTACAGATACTCTATCACCAATATTAAGCACTCTTTCGCATATAAATATAGCAAATTTTAAACAAATGTGCGTGTGCGTGTGTGTAAAAATACATGTATGTAGTTATTTACTATTTCTTAGCCTAGTATGAATTACATCTGCCTGCCTGACTGACATTTTAGGTGAGCACCTGTTGATAAGAATCAATATTTAATTGTCACAAAGCCTACAGATTCCAGAAAAAAGAATATTTTTTATTCTTCCAATTTGAAAGCAGTTTTCACAAGAGCCATCAGCTTATTATTTAATCAACCATTAAAGTAATTTTCTAAATTTTGCTAGTACAAATACAGTATTTGTTATTGAGTTTGGTACTTTAGAAGCCCAGGCAGTGATCAGGTCATTAGACAAGTTTATAGATTACTAAATCTGAAGCAGTTAGTTATGTGCCATGTGTGATACCCGCTTAGGTGATCATGTATCTTTCGATACATGACTGACGTGGTAGATTTTTTTCCTGCAGTAGGTTGCCATTTCTTTCTGTGGTAGACTAATTGCCATCCAAGACTATAGTCTGGTCTGTCCTGCTATTTACCCAGAGCTGGGGGGGGGGGAGAAGATTCATAACTTTCCCAAGGGGATTAGCATGTAAGTGAATGTAATGGATTTGACTGGAATTTGAACTTGGCTCTCAGATTCCCCAATCCGAGCCACTATCCATTACTTCACTGTGCCTGCAAAACAAAGTACTTATTCTATTTTAATTCCTTTACAAGGACTAATGGAATCTTTCTCCTGTTAACATTAACCTAGAAAGTATAGCTATAATCTATTTTATCAAATTTTTATAAAATAAATTTAAATACATTTGGCTAAAACTTTTTTTTTTTTTTTGCTAAAATAATTTTTATAACTAATGGTCAGCCTAGTCTTGGGTATGACAAACTATATCTGGCAAAATATATCTGATCCAGAGATTGGATGTTTTGAGGAGCATAGAATCACCTCTTAATTGCTGTTGTTCCCAGGTCCATCCTGACCTAGGATGGTAGCACCTATTGGGGTCCCGGCTATAGGCAAATAGTGAAACCCCCAAACCAAAGCAAAACACAATGAAGGTATAAAAATACATTGACCAGAAATATGTATTTATAGTAGAATGACCAACAATACATTTTATAACAAAATGACAAACAATCTGTAGTTGAAGGTATGCAACTGTGTTTAAAATATTTAGATTTTGGTATTAAATAAACCATAGAGGTTGATATGCCACTAAATGAAATCAACCAAACAACCAACATGAAAGAACTCTTTCATGACATTCATTCATATAATATCCGACAATTTCTTCAAGAAATCAAACTGTATTCCAAAATATAATTTCAACAAAACTATAACATAAAACATGCATATCACCATTTCTGGTAATTTCGCCCGCACAAACATGTATATGCACAAAAGCAGAGTATCATCTACCATATATTCAATTTTGAAAGCAGAATAACATATTTATTATTTCCAAGCTCTCAAGAAAATTCAATTTCAGCATTAAATGACCCATAAGTAGTTGACATGCTGTTAAACAAAAAAACAAAACAAAACAAAAAACAGTCAGCCAGAGACTAAAAGAAAAAAAGGGAAAAATAACAAAATAAATGGTGCTTTCATAATATTGACCTAATCTGATAAGTTACAAAAATCCAAGTAGTTTATAAGCATTCATTATACTTGGTCTCACAACCTGGTATGGTTGTAGAGTTGCTGTTCAACTCAACACCTAACCAGTTTCTTCCATATATCTAGATCAAAAGCTGGAGAAGTATCCATTCATGCATAGCAAATGGACCTAGCAGAGCACATCGCTCTCCAGGTCAAACCACAGCATGTCCTTGCAGCACTTGAAGGCTCACTTTGGACAGATTCATGGTCCTTGATTCTATTAGGTTGGTGCAAAAATAATGTCGTTTTCTCACATAGTAACATATGTGAGAAAACAACATTATTCTTGCACCAACCTAATATTGAGGGAAATCTCTGCCCTTGCTGTTGACTTCAATCTTGGAAACTAGCAAAGCCATGTTATCATTTCACTTGCTGCATACATTGCTATGGAGTCCAGTCTACCCCATTGTGATAAATGGTCTTTGACACTACAAGAAGGCTTATCAGGTTTTCTTTTTAATCTTGTTGGATGTCTAGCCACTCTCCTCACCAGAAAAGCCTGCTGGAGGAACCAGTTTAATCACTGATCATCCTAAAATGCAGTGAGTAGTACTGCATTATATGATAACAGTAGTATTTCTAGAGTGATTTAACATAAATTACAAACATCATAGAAGTTCAGTTCTCATAGGATTATAACTGAGCCAGATAAGTTTTTCTTCTTTAATGTGCCAAGACATTTCACAAAATGAGCTGTCATGGCTTTCCACAAGTTCCTGTCTTTTGTTGCTCTAAGTAACTTTTTACCCTTGCCTCTTTGTTTATTTTAGGCTTCATCATGTTGAAAATCTGGTTCCCTTACAATCACTGAAGTTAAGCAACATTGAGCCTAGTCAGTATCTAGATGGGTACTGTCTGGGAATATCAGATGCTAGAAGCTTGGTTATGTGAGTGGTGTAATGGATAATGACTCAGAATTATTAATCTGGCTTCCAATTCCATTTGAGTTTGCTATATTCACTTACATGCAAATACCCTTAGGAAAAATATGACTCCACTTCAACATACCTAGCTATGGGTTAAATAGTAAGACGTGTATCATTAAATTATTATCATGTCAAAAAAAAAAAAAAAAAAAATTACAATCTAAAAATATTTTCAGGCAAATAACCTGCAAAGAATTAATAAGCTGGAGAAAATAAATCAACCAAATCAAATCTTTATCCAATTTTGGCATTCATTTACAAAAAAATCATTAAGTAGTTTACTTGCTGTTTTCCCCTGCTTCTTTTATTTTCAGTCTGTCCTATGAGTGTTAAATTCTCCAAACCTTCTTTCATCTTTATGTGTCCTGTACAAAAATTGGTTGGAAGCACACAGGAAAAAAAAAAAAAAAAAGGGTGGGAAAGTAGTACAAGTCCAACAGATTCACTAGGCAAAACAAATCCGCACTTCTTGTCTCATCTCGATCTCCAATACGCCACTCATTGTGAAAAGTGAACTCCCATTAAATGAGTGTACCATGTTTTTATGCACCTGACCCAGCCAGCACTCAGCCAACTAGTGCCCAGAACCAGCCAATAAAAATGGCTACAAGTGACACCACTACTACCATCAGCACAATGTGCTGCCCAATTCACCATCCATCTGAAGCTTGTCAATTCACCATTTCCACACTCCCTTGCAAAGCATACATGTGACTCTGGCCCTTTTGGGTCGCCGAGGTAAGTCACTGCTATATGTCCCCAAAATTTAATTTGTGCCTTTGTGAATCTAAATTTCATCGTTTTCCTATTTCCTTTAAGACTTTTTCATTACTCAGATGTTTTGTCAATGCAATTTTTAGTATTTGTTGGTAAAAATCATCTCTGTTGCTTCAAATCTCTTCATCTGTGCAGACAGATTAGATATTACATAAAACTTTTGTTCTATTGTGATAATATTTTCCTATGTCTTAATAGTGTGCTTAATTTCTGATAGACATCTTTCACTAATTCTGTACACCTTCCAATTTCTGCATCATATTTTTTGTTGTTTGTCACTACACTACCTATTTTTGTAACTTCTCAATTTTGCCATCTCCAATATACAGCTCAGTTTGCCTCTTTTGCTGACGACATTTAGTTTTCTTACAGTTAATAATTAGTCTTTTTTTCCAGCTTTCCATTACGGCTTTGTATAAGAGTTCTTTTGCAAATAAGTGTTGTCAAATAAAAAAAGCTTTCAATAAAAAAGTAAAATAATGGACTGAAGATGAGATTTAAGACTGTAGAAGAGTACACAGAAACACTAGAATTTAAAGAGAAGTAAAGAAAAAAAAAAAAGATATAAAAAAATATTAAAGATAAATTTTATTTTTAAACTACGTTAAGGTGAAACTGAATGGTAATAAAACATTTTCCGTGTTTGTAATGATAAGCTATTTTCTGCTTTCCATCAGTATTGACAAATAATCCTGGAGAATGTGTTCATTGAAGTGTGAATAGTTTCAAGTTTCCCAATACACATTTATTTCAGATTTTAAAAAAAATAAATAAAAGAAGGTGAGGCAGTATGGGTCATGGTTGACTGACTTGAAAACTGCTTGGCAAATTGTGCTAAAAAGAAACATGCACAAGTTTGTGATATAAAAACCAGGTCAAACCTTTTGAGTCAAAAATAGTAATTCTTGAATGAAAGATTTTTGTTCACAATAGATGCTTTTAAAGTATTAACATAGACTATCAAATACTGCATTATACCAATACAGTTCAGAAAAAAAATAAAAATGTTTATTTATATATATATATATATATATATATATATATATATATATATATATATATACACACACACACACTATACTGAACTTTCCTGCAGTTTTCAATGTATGAGGCTCAAACAGCTCAGTTTTGAGAACCAACAGCCAGACTACCCACACAGATCATTTGATTATAGCAGTGAAGTCTTTGTGCAGAACCAACCACACTTTTTGGAAAAGCTGAATATAGAGAACTGGTGCACAGTATGCCACAAAGTTCCAAACAACACTTTGCAAGTTTTGAATTCAGGGTTTTCCTCCTCCTAGACTAATTACAACCCATGGCCCAGTCTGTTCTGCTATTTACCCACAGCTAGGAGGAGAAGAGATGAATTAATACATTTCTCAAGGGTATTAGCATGTAAGTGAATGTAATGAACCCGACTGGAATTTGAACTCAGCTCCCCAATTCCTCAATCCAAACTGCTTCAAGTGATTAGACTGTTCGTGGTCTGACCATCCATGAGACCCAAGGTTGAATGTCAGCATGGTTGATTTGTTATCGGTCTGGGGAGATGATTCCAATATGCAGTATTGTTGGAAAGTGCCTAAAAGCCAAAGCATAGTCTGACCCAAACCTTGTGAATGAAACTGGAAAGGCAAACTGTTTGAGAGTCAATGAAGGTTGTGCTAGCACATAGTCACAATACATTGTGACTGAGGTTTCAAATGTACTGGTTTTGTTTAAACTATTGATCATGTCAGATTATGCATTCTCTCTTAGAAACTGTTCTAGTCTGTGCAGCATAGTTGCAGTATAAGTCACAAACTGGTTATGTGAGTGTTGAAGAAAAATGTGCCCGAGTAGGTGCCTGCAAAAAGGGACTACCTAACAAAAAGGTGTAGTTGAAAATGAGTACTGAGTCATATATATATATATATATATATATATATATATGTAAAAAGACAACAGGTGGCCTGACGATTGTGTCTAGCATGAAACAGCCTGACGTCTCTAAGTGTTGACTTCAATGTTCACTATATATATATATATATATATATATATATATATATATATATAGATATATATATATATATTCCATTTTTTTTATGTTATGAAGTGTGGTCTATTGATTTTTTTTTTTTGTAAAAGAGCTTTTTAATACACAAAAAATAGCATGGTTCGTTTTATTTTCCCTCACCCCATCTACAGCACTGTTTCCTGTTCTGTTCTTTGAAATGTTATTAGGGAAAGGACAATTTTTTTTTTTTTTTTTTTTTTTTTTTTACTATGAAAAATGTATTTGCACAAAATTTGTGAATTTTTTTTTTTTTTTTTTTTTTTTTTACTATGAAAAATGTATTTGCACAAAATTTGTGAATTTTTTTTTTTTTTTTTTTTTACTATGAAAAATGTATTTGCACAAAATTTGTGAATTTTTTTTTTTTTTTTTTTTTACTATGAAAAATGTATTTGCACAAAATTTGTGAATTTTTTTTTTTTTTTTTTTTTTTTTTTTACAAAAAACACCACTTACTTTCATTTATTAGACATTGAATTGAATCACTTTGCATCTCTCATAGCTTGCCTGACATTTTCAAATAACCTGATGAATATTTATGAGCATTCCTAACTCAAGAATTTTGAAAATACAACATTTTTGCTCTTGTATATATATACCTGTTACAAAATAAAATCCTTGCATTTGCTTTCATAAAGTCCATCAGAGGACAAAACACATTGGCTAAGAAAATTTTTTTTGTCTTTATTCTTCATATTGTCTTTATACAGATATACTCTATCTGAAATTTTATATATATATATATATATATATATATATATATATATATGACACACACAACTGCTAAAATATTGGAATTCGATAAACTGATAATCGAAAATTAAAAAGACAGGATATATAAATAATTTTTAGCATTTAAGGCTGATATACTGAGTAGTTTAAAATTAATATAATATTGTTTGCAAAGTTGATTTGGTTTGCTTAATGACATATCAACATCTTGTGTGTTAACCTTAATGCTGAAATTTTATTTTCTTGTGAGTTTTGGTAATTTTTTTTTTCTATGAAAATGTATTTCTATTAATTTTTATCAAGTATTTTTATATTTTCATGTTTTGACTCCAGTTTGAGGATTCACTATTTGCTCATAGTTGAAAGCCTAACAGATGCCATTACCCTGGATGAGGGTATATTTTGGAACAACAGCAATTAAGTGGTGGTTACATGCTCCTCAAAACCTCTCGGTCAGAGGCCTTGCTGCTGGGTATAGTTTATTGCTGGGATCATGATATATCTAGCTATATGGGAACTCTGACTTGTTATTAGAGTAAAGTTAGTGGGTGTTTTCATCTTGTTTCTTGAAGTGCATATTATATGGGGTAAATGTGTCAGTTTGGAAAACACCTGTGAGTGTGTTAATACATTCTGTCCCCATCTGGAGTTAATATTGGGTTGGTGCAAAAATAATGACGTAATAATGTCGTTTTTTGACGTTAAAAAATACGTCAAAAAACGACATTATTACATCATTATTTTTGCACCAACCTAATACTTGGAACTTCACTGTTTTTACTATAATATGCTTACATCATCCACTGTTTTTTCTGTTAGAATACATGCCTTCAAGATTTCCACTAATGTCTGTGTGTATTGAATCAAATACTTTACTGAAATCCATGGAACTGAATACTGCATGTATTTGTTTCATTTTTATCCCTTCAATAAGTCTTCTCAGTGTGAGAACATGTGGTAATGTTGACTTACCAGCATGAAAGCAATTTTGTTTGTCAATGATTACAGGCTCTTCTCCAACTGGAAGTTGCAGCAAAAGTGGTAGGATTACATATAAATTTCAAGAAAACTGAATATAGTGTGTGTGTGTATATATATATATATATATATATATATATATATATGTGTGTGTGTGTTTTGAGGTATACTATATTTATGGGTAAAAATGCTCAAAATCAGGAATAAAGTGTATGTAAATATAAAAGTGGACACTGAAGTCAACAACTAATGGTGACAGTCTGTTTTGTGCTTGAATACAATCCTCAGACCTGAAGGTGTTGACCTCAGTGTCCATATATATATATATATATATGAGGGTTAGGACATTTTTGTAACCTTATGTTCCTGTGTTACAAAAAAAAAAAAAAAAAAAAAAAAAAAAAAAAAAAAATCAATGAGTAATCAAGAGTAATGAAAAAGGTATTAATTTGTTCTAATTCTTGAAAAATGTCACCTCCAAACTGAAAATACAATTTTACCAATAAGAGTAAAAAAAAAAATGTTTCAGATGCTTTATTTTTCAATTTGTTAATAATGTAATTGGACAGTACTTATGTATTTTTTATGCAGAGTGCCATACTTGGTTCATCATAGACAGAACAAAAATAAAGGAGCTCTATAGAGAACAACAGTATGTGACAGAATCACTACAGATTAGAAGAAATTAGCACATCTGGAGTGGGGAAAGAAGACATTAGTACATCTGGAGCGGGGAAAGAAGACGCTAGCACATTTGGTGGGGGAAAAGAAGACACTAGCTCATCTGGTGGGGGGGAAAGAGGACACTAGCTCATCTGGTGGGGGGAAGAGAGATCTGATAAATACTCTTGTGGGAGCCTAAACATGAAAAATGACAGATGGATCAGCTAAGAAATGATACTGGTTTGAAATGTGTAGAACTAATGAGCTAAAGAAGAATGAAAGAAACTAGTCTATGGTCTCTGAGTTTGCTCAAAATAAAAAAGCTGATATTAAACTATTCAGCAAAAAGGAATGCAAAAGAAAACTCATTTAGCCTAAGCAGCATTTTGAAGGTCAGACCACAAGGCAACATGGCTACCTGACATCAAGATTTGAAGTAAGTAAATAACTTCACTCTCACCTGCATTACTTCCTGTCTTAACAATTGACCTATGATTCCTTTCTTGTCACAATGAGTGAGGTGTTGGTGGGTTACTGAAGGCATATTTGAAATTTACTGTTTCCTTACAGAAACTTTACTCTCCTTCTAAACACTTACATCTGGAGACATGCACAGACAAACACACTTGTAAAAGACATACACATACAACTGATTCACTAACAGAAGAGATTACACATTTAAAAACCAACCAAAAACAAACTTGTGACCAAAAGGTTACAAACTAAGATAAGTATGTCACTTACTTAACTTTTATAAATAAATCTTTCCTTCCTCTCGTGATTTGACAATTTTATTTAAGTGAAAGCAACCAGCTTAGCTTCCAGTTTCGTTAGGCCATCTGCCACTGAAGTCTTTGACTCTCTATACTTCCTATGTAAACAATTACTGCTGACATTATCTAACCTATACATGTATGTTAAACTGATATTAAATGATAGCTTAATAGTTACATATAAGGTGATACTCAAAAGTTCAGGAAACCTTTTGGCTTCCTAAAAAATTAAAAGTAAAGGCTTTTATGTGAAAACTGCTGTGATATCATATGTGGTTGGGTATATGGCTTAAAAGGATGTTTAGCAACCACTGTCATTGTTTGGTAGTTGGTCAAGACATGCCTACTATGTCAGTTTTCATGACTTTTTGGGACCAATATACTAAAGTTGACCTGTCTCTGCCTCTTGATGCAAATCAAATTTGATATTTTTACTAGGAGAAAGTTTTCTTTTTTTCAAAATGCATACAGTTTGTATTGATTGCTTTTGGCACTGCATTCACCAGCCTTTGTTAAAACATTTCCCATATATTTAAACTTCTGTACATATTTAATACAGGTAGAGAACCTTTACCCAAAATTCTTGGAATTGGAAATGCTTTGGTCTTTAGTTTTTTTTATTTTTTTATTTTGGAATACAGGCTATTTAATTTGCATATAGCACCTATAAAATGGAGCAGCTTGGAACTGAATGCCAAGATTTTATGTACATACGGATACAGGTAATGACATAAGCCATGTAATGCTCACATGGACTTTTAAGTGGTGAAATTAAGATTTCAAGTAAAAATAATGTTTTGTATTTTCCATACATATACAAACAAACATGATCACTACTTACAAAATTATATAAATGCAACACCAAACACGACTTCTACATCATATGCAAAAAACTGGGGGGAGAGGTTGCATCATTGATGACATTACTGACTGTAAGAAGGAAATACTTGTAAACTATCAGTCTCTACTAATGATGATGTTTTTAAAAAATCTTACAATATATACAGGTAAAGTATTGATATAAAAACTAAACATGGATTTTGATTACAGTAAAATGTAATGAAAACTGAAAAAATTATATTTGTAATACTGCAGCGCAATAATAATGCTAGGAGTAACCATGTTGCTTTCTGGTAACTTTCCATTTGTGGCACCTGAAAAACTTTCAGATTTTTAAGGTTTTCGGATTTGGGATTTTTGCTCATCATGTATTGACATCTCAAATTCATAGCTTGTATATTGGGCTTATTCTGTTTCTGACAAGCATCAGTTTTCTTAGTTGATAGTCCCTCCTTGTCACTTTCCTTCACTAGGAGGTCCTGTGGTTTTGTTATGTCATCTGTGTATCTTATATTGTTAATATTATAACCCCCCAATGATAAATCCAGGTAAGGTGTCTAGTCCTTTACAATAGTCTCACTTAAGAGGTTGAACAAATCTGGCGAGAAAACACATCCTTGTCTTACACACCTTTCTGTATTTGTGTACTTAGTTTTCTATCCATATCAATAGAAATGATATGATGGAACTTAGAAATTTAACAAGCCTAGTCACTGAGGAACATGCTTGTAGAAAATCAATATTAGATTAACAAATAAATATTGTTTACTATATTGCCTTTATTTCATTTTACAAATCCCACCACTATAATATAGCTTTTCTATAAATACTTTGGTAATTGTTCTGATGAACTTTCCTCTGTAGTGCCTACACTTTATGAATTTAAGTGCAGTACTAGATTAGCAGTTAAGTCTCATCATTTAACAGTTAAAATTCTTAGTTGTATGTTAAGTTTCTTCTATCACACTTCTTGATTATAGAACTTTTCTTTGTAATTTTTTAATCATTTCACCCCAAAATGGTAATGCCACTAGTATGCAAGGGATAACAGGTAGTGAAAGAGAAGACTGAGACTAAGTAGGATTGTGGGAAGGGCAAAAAAAATCTTCACATTCAACTTTGTTCTTTAAAAATTTAAATGCAATGTCAATCATTTGTCTTCTTAATTCTTGTTCTTTTATTGTTCTCTCTTTTTAATAACATTTTTCTTTCCTTGTCTTTTTTTTTTTTTTTTGCATCTTAGTGACTTTATTGCTTGCTTGGGGTGAAATGATTAAAAAAAAATATTTAAATTTAATTACTATTCAGTTCCTTTTACTTATTTAGGTAAATATATTTTTCTAAATGAACATATAAAAATGACTTGTGAGAAAACATGCATCTGCAAATGAAAGAAAGGACGATGTTTAAATGTTCTCTAAATATTACAAAATATGTTAATTGTGCAAAATTGGACGTTCATGCCCACAAAAAAAATGAAGTGTCAAAAGTATGGTTTTCCCATTGAAACTGGTATTATTTTAATTACCTTCCATCTTTGGCAATATTTATTGTTTTAAAAAGCAATGATTAGAATTGTAATAAAACGTAAACATATGATGAAAGTGAATATATACATTTATTTTTTTGTTCTTGAGAATTTACAAGAAAATATTTTTTGTAATACCTGTTTGCAGGAGAAACTTTGTAAATCACAGATACAATAATAGTAATGCCTTTGAACAATACTGGGTCAGACACCACTAATTCCCATATATATTATATATTTTTCCTTTACCTGCCATGTGATCTAATTATTTCAAGATGAGGTCGACTGTGCTTGTTCTCTGTCGATTCATGTTCAAACCCAAGTGTTGGCAGCAACATATGACAATATTAAACACTCTTTATTAGCTTGTTTACTTACAAGAATAATTTTATCTTCACAGCATTTTAAAAACTAATGCAATGCAATATTTATCATTTACCAATTTATAAAGAAATAAATTTGAAAACAATTTTTTTATTCATAAATTTATAAACATTTACTAAATTATTAAAATGTGGGAACCAACTAAGGAAATCTTTATTTACTACGTTATAAGTTGAACTCAAGTGTCAATTAGCCGATATTTTGCCAACAATTCCAATAGTCTTTATTCTTTTTGTTGTCAGTTCTCAAGAACAAAGAAAATATATTTACTTACATATGTTTAGGTTTTATTACAATTGTAATCATCACTTTTTAAAACAATAACCATTGCCGAGGAATTAAGTTAGTTAAAATAATAGCAGTGTCAATAGAAAAACTGTCCTTTTAACACTCAATTTTTTGTGGGCACAAAGGTCCAAGTTTGCCATCAATTGTATCAGTTACATTATTAATTAAAGAAGATAAGCCAAACCAAAAAGGCATATTTTCTAACTCAGGGTCAAAATGTAGACAACATGGCTGCTGATAGGGCACTTGGATCCAGTTTTTAAATTGGAAATGCTAATATTCTCCCAAAAGAAGGAATTTGCTTTAATATTCAGACCATTTATTTCTCTTGGGATATTTAAAAATAAAATAAAACAATAATTAAAATTATTGGTTTTCTTTCTGGAGATAGAACAGTTTTTTTTTTTCTCCCTTTTCTAGTTTTTTTTTTTTAGCCCTTCAAAGGCAAAATTAATTAAAAAAAAATCAATTTCCCCTTTACCATAAAACAGCCTATTGCAAAAAGTATTTATCAATCAATAGAGACCAATAAAACAAGTCAAACCCACTCTATCAACTCTTACATCAACTTGCTGGCCCTTGGCCACATTCAAACAAAGGGAACTCAGCCGAAAGAGCAATAGAAGAAGAAGGGTATAAATATTCTGTGTCATCAGATTCATTTCATGAGGCACCATTTTGCTGCTGGTGTACAATGAGTGCACATATCGGAAAAAAAAAAAAAAAAAAAAAAAAAAAAAAAAAGAAGGAAATTGATGTAATAGTATTTAAATTTAAGGTGCTTACCATAGCACAATTATTAACAAGCCTATTTTCCAGACCAATTTCTTTTTTTAAATTTCTCCTCAAGCAAGGCAATAAAGCTACTAAGATGCAAGTCGTTTTCAAATGTGAAAGAATATATCAAGAGAAGATTAATTAAGAGAAAAGATAATGATTGATATTGCATTTAAATTTTTGAAGATCAAAAGTCAACTGGAAAGCAAAAATCAGAAAAGAGTTTAGTAAACGAGAAGCACGAGAGAAAAAAATGTTAGCATAGAACTTATCTAGTCATTTCAACTGTAAAATTATGAGAACTTTGTTGCCAACCTATTATTGCACTTAAGAGTATCTAGACTTTATGAATATGAATATATATATATATATATATATATATATATATATATATATGTGTGTGTGTGTATATATATACCATATTTTCTTGAGTACAATACAACCCTCTGTATCTGAAGTTAAGAGCAGAGAACAAAGTTGTACTACTATTATCCATTAAAATGTTTCTCAATGTTGTACATATATTTCACTAAAATATTTAATTTTTCACAATATTAAAAAATAGAAATGAGCTGGATGTTTCTTTTCGCCATTACAAATCTTAACATTCAAATTTTGTGGGGTAAACGTGCTAACTAGATATACTCTGTAATACATTTTAAGGTGTTAATTAATCTATCATATTTACAATATTTACATTCTTCAAACTGTTGTCCTCATCTTTTTTGCCATATTCATGACATTTCAGCTTTTCAGGTGATTAGAATTTTGAACTGAATCCTTTATTTCATCCACTGGGGTAGATTGTTCTAGTTCTACATGCCATGCCTCTTCCGGACGTCTCAGTTATCTCCCTTCAATTCAACTCTGCAAGGGTTCTTGCTCATCACTGCAGTAGCCAGGTACTGAACTAACAAATCTTTGGGTCAAGTCACTGGATACAACCAACACTTATCCATTGGGTTATGTGTCCTTGAGGAGAATGTAAATAATTACTATACCTCATCTCAGAAACAGACAGATAACCTATAATCTTAGGCTTCTATTTGATATGACTATTATATATATATATATATATGAACTATGAAAATAAAATGTAGTTTTTTTTTCATTAAGAATGAAGAGAAAAACTTTATAAATAACATGAAAATCAAAATATAAACAAATATTATCTTGTGAAAAAACTGTTCTAATTTTAAAGATATGTCTACAAATGGAGGAATATGAAACAGCAACATCAAAGCATGATAATTATTGCCCTATTTTTCAAGTGGAAAAAACTAAAAAAAAAGTGCATAATTTATGCAATAGTTAGGCCTTTGTTGTAAAATTAATGTTATCAAAACAGTACAGATCTGTATTCCCATTATTAGTTTTTTTTTTGTTTTTGTTTTTTTTTAATCAATTTCAGTGAATTTCCTGTTTTTCATACAAAAGATTTTCAATTATGCTGATTCTCAAAGAACAAATATTGCTGACATATCAAAGACCTTTTGCAAACCATTGTTATCAACACCTAGCTACAATGTGTTTTATTACCTCGTGTGCTAACTGGGTATATTTGCAATCTTGCTGTTTCAAATAAGAGGTTTTTAAATGGAGTAAAAATTTCTGAAAACAAGTACTTGTGTATGATACAAAAGTTCTTTTTTTGTTCTTAATTTTCATTAAAAATTTTGGCATATATTTTGGTAAGCATATACCTGTGTGTATAATATATATATATATATATATATATATAGGTTTTGCCTGAGTGAGTCTACATTCAAGTATATCTATTTCAAAGCAACAAAAATCTTTTATAGTATGTAATTTTCATTCTTGACCTCAGTTGGATACAAAATTAATTGTTTTAACTTCATGCCGCAGAATGTTGACTGAAATACATTTTGTTGACATTGTTCATAAGAAAGAAAGAAAGAAAACAAAGTAATTAAAAAAGAATGAAATAAAATTAATGTGGCTAGTCAGGCAAGTTTGAGCCATATCTGAACTGAAGACATTTAATAGGCAATGTCTTTCTTGTTTTAATTTTTATAAATAATTTAAAAAAAAATCTCTAATGGCTTGTATGCCCCGTTTTTCAAAGAACACATCTTTTTTTCAATTTATTCTTTCCAAATTTTAAATAATTTATTCTGTACAGCATAAGGTTTTTGAGCAAGTGTATCAATTGAAAAAGGTTAAATTAAATTTAGTTCAATCTAAAATCATCGAAAAACATAACGCATATATGTATGCATGTGTTCGTGTGTTTATATTTCTATCTATCTGTGAATTTTACATTTATAATCAGTACTACTGACTGATATCATATTTCCATAACACTATTCCTATCACACTCTTCACCCCCAACTCTCCAATTGACAAGACTTCTTTGTTTTTCGTAATATCCTATAATAAAGTGTGTGTGTATGTATATATACATATATATATATATATAAAAAAAATATATTGCATCAAGTTTTGGGGAATCATAAAAATTATATCAACTTTGACATCTCGAAATGACTGTTTCAATTAATTCTTGAGCTTCTATACTTGACTAAAGCCAAACAAATGCAAACAAAAGTCAAGTTATTGACAACTTTATAAAGGTTTCCCTTTATGCAATGATAGGCCAAAACATGTGTAAAGTTGCAATATAACAAGATCCACAAACTATTTAGATCATGGATTCTCTTCATTGAATCCTTCATTCCTCATCAACAGTTGAGCATATATAAAAAAAATTTAAAATCAATTATAATTTTTTTTTTTTTTAAATGAGAAATTCCTTTACCCTTTTCCTTCATTCTTCTTTTTTATGTGCCATGCCCTCTCTAGACATAGTTGAATATGGCTCTCCACAATTTCCTGTCTTTTGTTGATCTTAATAAATATTTTCATTATTTCTCCAAAATCCTGTTCAAACATCCATTTACTTAAGCTCATTTGTCTCTGTGCCTCTTGCCCTCAATCTGTAACATTCATTTTAGCTTTATATTTTGCTATCACGTGACCCATAACCCATTAGGTTCATAGGGGCACCACATGTATTGCAGCCACAGTAGCAGTGAAGTTTCCTGGGCAAAGATAGCCTGAGGCAGCCCAAATCTCTTCAGGCTTGTTTTAATTCAGAGTTTTTCTGCTCCTAGACTAGCTGCCAACCAAGGTTATAGGACCCAGTCTGTCCTGCTATTTACCCGTAGCTGGAGGAAGAAGAGATGGAATCATACCTTTCCTAAGGGTATTAACACATAAGTATTGGCTCTTCAATTCTTCAATCCAAGCCATTATCCATTACTCCACCACCATGACTCTTAGATATTGTTATACCTTTTGCAATTTCTACTTTTCTTCCTACACTAGACTTGGCTGTTCAAATAATAATAATGAGAAAACCTTCATAAATAATATAGGCAATAATAAATACATTAAAAATAAATTGATATCATCTGAGTGTGGTTGTAGATTCACTATGCAGCTGAGCACCTTACCATCTCTTTCCATATTTCTCAGTTGCATGCCAATTTCACTGTCTTGGTGAATGATTTTCCACTCAGTGACGTTGTCAGTATTTTTTTTTTCTCTCTCTCTCTCTCTACCTCTTCTTTTGCCTGAGATGTTACCTTTTAGGATGGCATTGTTGTCTCTTATGACATACCATTTCAACTTTCTCTGAAATTTGAATATTAAAATACAGGTCATTCATTCTAGATACATTTCTGTAGGATGCAAAGTTCAGATAAAAATATCATGAAGTTGCTAAGGAACATTTATATACGCTGTCTTCTTACAATATGCTTTCCATTGCTACCTTGTCTGGGAGTTCCTGCAGTTTTATTTGTTTCTACTATCAACATAGTGTCAACTGCCCATAGTGTCATTCTTATATTAAGATTGTGGCCATAATTATAAATCTTCCAGCAGTTATTAAAGAGTTTTGTTATATATATTATAAATTTGTTTTTGTGTTGTTGATGAAGCAAATATATCTCCATTGCATAATTTTATTATCATTTGATAAACCTCTAAGATGTGTGTGACTGGTTCTTGTACAATCACTGAAGTTAAGCAACATCAAGCCTGGTCACCGAGATGGGTGTCTGCTTAGGAATACTAAGTGCTGTAATGAATAACAGATTGGAATTGGAAATTGGTGAGCTGAGTTCCAATTCCAGTTGGGTTTGTTCTATTCACATGAGAAATGTATGAATTCACTTCTCCCCCCAACTATAGGTTAATTAGTATGACTTGTATCAGTAAATCTTTATTATCTCCAAAAGATTTTTACAATCCAAAAATATTTTCTGGCTTTAAATAACCTGCAAAAAGGTTGATAAGCCATAAAAAAACAAATCAATCACTCAGTCCCTGATATGTAAGGATCAGCACTTCTGTCTTTTATTCAAATGTTGGTATCTGGCTCTCTATTTAGGATCAGTGCACTCTGCATAAGTCAGTGTTTGTAAATTAATTTTACAGTACTGTTCAAATTGCCAAATAGACACGAAGTAGACATCTTACTTGCCTGTTGACCTCCAGGCCACACATTTGAATCGGGTCAGAGTTCACTTGTTAATTTTATATATCTGTTTGCTTTCATGTGGCAGAAATTACAGAAATGTCACTATGTTCATTATTACATCTGAAGAGTATGACTAATGCATTAAATAATGGGCAATTTGCTTGGAAATCTGAGAGGATGGTCTATTGTTTCTTGCAGTTCAACTACAGGATGAGAATTTACAGCTGTTGATAATAACTAAAAATTGCTTAACTTTGTTTTATATTGAGAATATTCAAAGTTCAATAATTTCCTTTGATATATTTGTTCTTTAGTTTAATCTCAAGTGTGGTATTTAATATTGAGTTTGGTATTATTTACACTTTTGTTCACTCAATACAAATCCCAAGAGCCACTCAAGATAGAGGATTACTGAATGCGGTTGTTGTAAGGACATAAAGGGAAGAAATGTACATGAGAATATGTAGGATAGATAACAGTTGACCCTAAACTTAAAGAGGTTAAGATTGTAGCTATCTGGGAAGTACCCTTTCTGGAATATGTTCCACAAAATAACAGTTCTGCAGAAGACACAGCCTGAGTGGAACTTCCTCCTTGCTAATGAAATACACAGAGAATGACAAGTTCATGCCATGTATGTGACATGGTGGGTCCTAGCTAGGAAAGTTTGAACTGGTGGAACTAAGGAATGTAGCTCATCTGAACTTTTAAGGCAATTCACCCCAAGCAAAGCCGGAGTGCCACTAGCATGCAAGGGGTTACACAGGATTGAGAACAATAGTAAAGAGGCGTGTTTGAAGAAAGGATACAGAGGACAGGGAAAAAACTCAGGGTGTCAGATGTTGATTGACATTACACTTGAATATTTGAAGATTATAGTCATTGGGGAAGCAATTAAGGTGAAGTGGGTACCACAGGGAGTGTGGGAGGAAAAGCTGAAGAGACGGTTACTTTTAACCATTTTGACAGTGAAATGAAGGGACTGAGATGCCAGCCTGGTAGCTCATTGGAACAGTTGCTGTTGAAAGTGGGACATTTGGTGAAAAGAAAACATCATTGTTGTAATTAAAATTATAGCAAAATAAAACCTTTTGACGTCTTGAAAAATTTTTTTTTTCTAAATGAGCTATGTAATCATGTTTAGGGTCATATCATTTGATGTTATCTTTTATTTTCTGTATTATATTTTGCACACTTGAAGAACATCACAGACTGCAACAATATTGCAAAGATGGATGGTTGATTTATTGATTTGTAGGATGGACTCAGATGAAAAAGACTTTCTGGCATGACACAGAGAACCAACTTTTCTTGCAGTAGATAAAGCTATTGATTCAATGTATTTATGAAAACAGCAAGAGAGTAGTGAGAGGCTGTGAGAAAGGGATTACAGAGTGGAGAATAATTCATCACCCACAAGGTTGCATAATCACTTTTGAACTCTTATCATGGTTAAATGGTGAGGCCTGAGTAACACCAGTACATATATGGTAGCAATACTTCATGTTTGGTCTGATCCAAGTCTTGTAAAGAGACAGCATGGTAGCAAGAGTCAGGTACTTTCTGGAGTGTTACAAGGAACTGGCCATTCTTCTAGTATATTTATCGATGGTATAAGTATATATTATAAGTGTAGATATATAAGCAGATATGCAAATTGGACATTTGTTGAAAAGAAAACATCATTGTTGTAATTAAAATTATAGCAAAATAAAACCTTTTGACGTCTTGAAAAAATTTTTTTTTTCTAAATGATCTATGTAATCATGTTTAGGGTCTTATCATTTGATGTTATCTTTGATTTTCTGTACTAATTTTCTGTTCAATGTTGTTATCTGATAAAAAGAACATGCATAGACATAAAAATAACTAGAATGGTGGGGGAATTCTTATTTGTTAAAAATTCATGTCTGATTATAAAGATACCATTTTTTATTCTGAGAAGAGTCATTATCAATCCAACAGTTGTTCAAGACTTGTGAATAAGCTAAGCTAATCAAGATATTTGCCACTATTTCCTGAAAAGAAAAAAAAAAAGAGAAAGAGAGAGAGAGAGATATTGACCTTCAGTTATATTTTGCACACTTGAAGAACATCACAGACTGCAACAAAAAGGAGTTCAACTGTCTTTTACATTGGAGTAATTAAAAAAAATCATGAAATCCATTTTGCTTGTGCCCAGAAAATATAAAAACCTTTTTATCAAAACAAAAGTTTGCTAAGAAAAAAAAATACTATGAATTATTGATAAATACAATAATTTTTGTGTAATTTATATATATATATATATATATATATATATAGATGTGACTGGTTAATCTGAGCAGACCCGTCTACCAGGGTAGGTTGCAATTCTTTATTATAGAGTTTGTCTATGGTTTATACAACAACTATGCTGAGCAGACCTTCATTACATTTTCTGGAAGGAGGCACATAGTTATTTTAACAAGGCCAGCATTGCTAAAATTCTCAGTCATGATGACATGTGACTGTGTTTGTACAACCATCATCAGGTTCCATCTACTCAATATCACTCACAGGACTTGGGTTACCCTGTGGTGTGATTTTTAGCCCCTTACTAAAGGTACCAATCACTGGGATTACCTCCTCAGGCTGATATAATTGAGAAGTGTCCTCCTTGACAAATCGACCATGATGAGATTTAAACCTGGGTCTCATGACCAAAAAGCAAACATTTTAACCACTTGGCCATGCACCCATATATGGGTGCAGAGGGTCGTTTGGGGACATTGTGGCACATAGTGCACCAGGTCTCTGTATTCACCCTTTCAAAAAATGTGAATGGTTCTGCACAAAACCTTCACCACTATAATCAGATCACATGTACTGGTGTCAGGCTGCCAGTTCCTAGGAACTGAGCTGCTTGACCCTCATATGTTGAATGTGACAGGAGAGTCGAATATATATAAAATACATAAAAAGTTAATGGTCAGAGTTGAATCAGACCAGGAAACAGTAGTCTTAAAAAGTGCTCAATACATGTGTGAAAAAACAAAAGTAAAAATAACATGTAGAGCTTTTAACTTTAAAAATCAAGAGGTCAGTTGAATCCACTACCTTGGTTTCGACCTTACGGTATCCTCAGGCAATTTTTATCAAATGATCACCTAATGCTTTTTTATTTTATTTTTTTTCAAAAAATAAGTAAAGAATGCTACATTATTGCTTTCAAAAATAAATAAACAAACACACAATGTTGGATGTAATAGGAAGAATGGAGGAGGATGTGAAGAAAACAGAGATCCATTTGTAAGGTGGAAAATTTTTAAAAAAAGGCAAAACTGTACAACAATCACAATAATACTTGCAACCTCTGCCAACAGGAAAAATTAGCAGTTATGACATTTCCAGATCCAAAAGACCATTTAAACCAGTAATCCAAAATCTTAAGTCCCTGCTTACATATCACAAAATTTTTCTTAAGGCATATGAGGCTGGATAAAAAAAAAAAAAAGTAATTTAACCCCCCACCAATACATTTACAATACACTTGCTTTTCTTCTCTTCTCTTCTCCCTTCTTGCACCTGTTGGATCATTGACTGACAGACCCTTTCAAATACTCCCCCACAATGTTGAATGGTTTTGCAGACCCCCATGACACATTGATGAAGCGTCTCTGCATTATTAATGTCTGCTGCATAAAACAGTTATTTTAGGTGGCCCCACAGATAAAAATCCAAACAATTGAGGTTGGGGGAATATACAGGCCATAGAATCAGTCCTCCGCTACCTATCCATCTTTCATGGTAGCTGTCAGCCAGTGCATCATGAAAAGTGTGACTAAAATGTGCTGGAGCCTCATCATGGATGAATCACATGCATCTTCATATAAGCAGGGGTACATCCTCTAGCAGGTCTGGAAATGTGTTCAAAATAAAGTCCTTGTAGATGTGCTGGGAGGATATATGGACCTACCAGACTGTCACCTACAATTCCAGCAATCTACATTGATCATAAATTGATGCTGGTGTCTAGTCTGTATTGTATCATGGGGATTCTGATCTACCCACAAATGTTGGTTGTGTAAATTTGTTATTCCATCTTTTCCAAATGTTGCTTCATCCATAAACAAGACCAAAGAGATAAACAATGATCGGCATTTTGTGCAATAATCTATCAGCAGAAATTCTCCTGTGATGAGTGATCAGAGAGTGAAAGACCCTGCCCACATTGCAAATGATACGGATAGAGTACTATGAGATGTATGAAATGCTAGAGCCACCTGACATATGCTGATACCTGGATTGCCTCTGACAGCCTGTAGAATGTGTTTTTCATGGTCAGGCATACAAGCAGATCTCGGTCTCCCTTGATCTATAGTTTGTAGTGCCATGGATCATACCTCAGCAGTGCAATGATAAACAGCAGCAACGGCTAGATGATTCGGCTGCTTTAAGTCTGGAAAGGCAAACGGAAACAGTCGTATATGAACTTTTGCCCTTCATTTGACACTCAGACACCCTGAAATGTTCATGTTAGAGCTTCCAGCATGAATGCCAAGCAGTACAGCACATTGTTTCCAAATTTCTGGTAGAGTGAATTGTATCATGGTGCTCTTTTTCTCACAGATGGTGCTCAACTGAACCTAATATACTGTGCAGTTGACAAAATCAAAAACAAACAACATGCATGTGTGAAATTAAAAATATAAAATGGTAATAATTTACCCATCGCACTGCTCGTTTCCACTGCCTCTACTATCCGGCTCAGTGATTACACAATTACTATATCACCAAATTCACAAACTAATGCTATAATCCATGAATGTAAATAATGAGAACTCCTCATACTGGAAATTCAGACAGAAAATACGGGAAGATTAATTGGATCCTTAAACTTTTCCTTGAAGAATATAAGACCTTTATTTTGAAAAATAATATCAGTTTGGTGACTCTTACAATTTTAATAAATAAAAATAAATTATAAGTAAAATATAGCAAAGGTAAAAATAGGATTCAAACAATTATCTCCAATTTTGGTTTTGAGTGAATTTATGTGTAATTAATTTATCTGCATATCAACTCCTTATGGGTCATTTAATACTGAAATTTAATTTTCTTGGGAGCCTGGGAATAATAAAAAATGTTATTCTGCTTTCACAGTTGAATACATGGTAGATGATACTCAACTTTTGTGCATATACATGTTTGTGTGGACATTATATATGTGTTTTAAGTTGTATTGGGTTGATGCATAATTATCAAGCGTTTTTAAACAATATCATGAAAAAAAGAAATATAACAATTCGACAATAACATTTTTAAATGATTATTCTGGAACGTATGATTATTGACATGCATTTTTATAACCCGAAAATAAAATGATATTTTTTATTAAAAGAAGTAAGCAAAACAGCAATATTTATTAACAAATAGCTCGCCTATAAAAACGCCTGATAATTATGCACCAACCAAATAGTTTTGTTGAAGTTATATTTTGGAATAGTTTGTTTTAAGAAATTGTAGGGTATATGGATTAATGACATGAAAGTTCTTTCATGTTGGTAGTATTTTAAACAGATTTAGATGAAGTCACTACAGTTTGTTAATATGTGTATAATGTTGGTAATTTTTTTTTTATATATTAGGTTGATGCAAAAATAATGTTGTTTTCTCACATAGTAACATATGTGATAAAACGACATTATTTTTGCACCAACTTAATATATAAAACTGTATTGCTGCTGTTTTTACTATAAAAATGTATTTTTATACTTTCATAGTGTTTTGTTTTTATTTGGTGGTTCACTATTTGACCATAGCTGGGACCCTAACAGGTGCTACTATTCCTGGTCAGGGTGGACCTGAGAACAACAGCAATTAAGTGGTGGTTCCATGCTCCTCCAATCTCCCAATCAAACATCTTGCTACCAGATATAATTTACCATCATACCCAGGACTAGAATTTATAGTGAAAGGATTACTAATCAAACATTGCAATGAAATAAGATATAAATTGAATATGCAGTAATGGTAACCAAATTAAAGTGCTTATAAAGATAAAGTTTCATATCAATCAGTTCTTTGGTTGATCTAAGAGTCACTTATTACAATTTGGCCAGAGTGAGAAATGCAGTTCCCATGTTCTTTGCATATTTTAAACAGTTTGAGAATGGCAAAAGCTTTACGGAATTTAGTTTATATTTGGCTTGTGATGGCAGCTGATGCCATGTGCTCTCCATGTATCTATTTAATTGGCAAGCAATTTAATTATTTTTATTGTGTAAATATAGCATATAGATCATTCATCTGATGTATCCAATAATACTGGACCAATTTCTATTCAACATGACACACACTCTTCAACACTACCTTGCAATGTGTCATTGTGAAAATATTCATTTGGTCATTTATTTTTGTTTTTGAAATTATTGAACAATCATTGCACGGCTGTGCATGACAGGATATCTTCCAGCTTTGATATCGGTGTTATTTTCAGAGTAGAATCTTGATCTATGCTTACCGTGAGGAACAAGCTTATATACATTTTTTTAGGGCAATAAACAATATCAGTTTCTCAAAGATCATTCAGTAAGCCCTATTTTAGTAGGTCGTAAATGTTAATTTGCTTTTGAGACAAAGTGGAAGATTTGACTTCAGTTCTACGGCTTAAAAAAACATGCAGAATTTCATTAAATGACAGAATTGAAAAATAGTATTTTTGTATTAATTTTATATTATATATATTTGTTGATTAAAATAACTGCCTTCCTTCATTGAATTGTGATTTTGCTTTGAATATATATATATATATATATATATATATATATATATATATATATATATACAAAAGAGTTTAACCCAAAAATGTAGAAAATTCAGAGAGAAATTAGAAAATTGCAGTAAATTCTTTTAATCTAACATTTGTAATGATTGATTAGTTGATTCGTTTAATAGCATATCAATTCCTTATGGGTCATTTAATGCCAAAATTTCATTTTCTTGAGAGCTTTGAAGTAATAGGTATTGCTGATCATTTTTCTTTTTATATAAAATGAATTGATGGTATTTTTACTATAAAAATGCATTTTTTATACTCTCATACTGCTTTGTTTTTGTTTGGTGGGGGGGCACTATTTGTCCATAGCTGAGACCTTAACAAATGTTACCACCCCGAGTCAGATGAATACCATTAATACATAATAGCATATTCATTTTATTTAGTCTAATGATTACACATGGAGTGAAACAACAAGTTCTAGTAGTCAAGAAAAACAGTAGTAGTAATTGCATCTTAGCATTGGTTGAATTTGAACCCAGTATATATAGCAGCAAGGTTTTGGCTTTTATAACTGCTTTAGTTAAAAACATCGTTGATTTTCTCTTACAAGGTTAAGTGTTTTACAAAGCTTGCAAAATGCTTTAATCTTCATTCTTTCTTTCCCTGCAGGGTTTAACCGATTTACTGCAGATGACAAGAATTTCTGTCATTGTAATCTTATGGCTCAACTGCAAATGAAAAAAATTTCTTCTGCTGTGAGTAGGTTTGGGTTGATTACCTTAAAAAAAACAAAAAACACAATACACACATTTTATACACACACACACACACACACACACACACAGGGTGATTGAAAATCAACTCAACATTTTAAAATACTTAGAATTTATTAAATATAATTTTTGCAAGAAATGGATATGAGAAGAAAGTGTTTAGCATGAAGTCTTATTTAAAATTTGATATAGGCACCAGATTTTGGCTACCAGCTTCTCGAGCTGCCCAGGAATTGTGTCAACTGATTTCAGCAGGAATTATTGTGATATGGAAGATATAACTTCTTGTATTTGACCTTCAAGTTCTTTCAAAGTTTTGGTTTGGTATAATGGACTTGCTCCTTTAACTCCCCTCCACCAAAAAAAGTCATAATGTGCTAAGTCAGGACTCATGGCTAGCTCTCATATATAAAATAGGGAGTTATTTTTCAATCACCCTCTCTCTCTTTTAGCATTATTATTAGTAGATACTCATAGTTGAGCAAGTGCTCTGTTTATATATTAAACTTATTTATATTCACCTACTGGCCTGAAATTTCAAGAAAACTTAAAGAAAAATTTGTACTATTTGCTAGGAATTGAACCTACATCTCTCAAGGTAGAGTGAGCCACCATTTAGCCAAAGTGCATCTATAATGCTTTGGCCACAAAGCTTTCAAGTAAAATTTCTCTTGTCAATGATCTCTCAATATGTTTCATATCTGCATGCAGATTTGTTTTTTAATGAAAATGTAAGCAAAGATGATTTATTAGAATTCAAATCAAATTAAGATACCTAGACTAGAATTTAAGTACAGTACTAGATTGGTAACATGGTCACATCATTTTATGGTGGAACTGGCTAGATGCAACCACAAGGTCTATGCTAACAGTTTCTTCTATCACCCTTCTCACATGTGGAAATCTTTTCCATCTCCATGCTTCCTAGCCAACTTTCATCTTCAAAAATTTAAATGCAATGTCAATTGTTATCTGTCTTCTTGATTCCTTTTTTTATTGTTCTCATTCCTTAATAATGTTTCTCTTTTTTTTTCTAATTCTTTCATAATCAGTAACACTGTGTCTTAGTGGCTTTACTGCCTTGTTTGGGATAAAATAATTAAAAAAAAAAAAATTAAATTAAAAAAAATAATTAAGTAAATCACTTAGCCTGGATATTCATTTTACACAAATATTTATTTTTTTAACCAATTTATTCTTTGCCAATGCACTTTATTCAGTGGTGAATATTAATTCTTTCGACTGAAGATGATATGAAAAATTCAAATCAAAATTCGTCTAATAATTAAATGCTATAAATCAGAAACATTATAGAAAAATTATTTAAGGTCTAGATTTTTCAAAGTCTGTTGTTACATGAGAGTAACATAAAAATCTTAATAAAAAGTAACTAAGACCGATAACAGAAAACTATAAATACCATTCAGCTTTATTAAATAGGTACAGATAACAAAAAAAAAAAAATCATTGATTTATATTTTATATAATTTATATTTTTAATATTATTGTATTATATATATAATGTTTATGATATTAAAACATGGCAAAAATGGATGATATTGGAACTACAATCACTCCAGTATATTTTCCACATACCCGGTGTGCCATGTCCTTTCTGTACACGAGCGATCATGGCTCTCTACAACATCCTATATTTTATTATTTTTAAGTAATTCTTACTCTTTTCTAACCCTTCTGTGTGTTAGACTTGGCTTCAAATAAAATCTTTTTTCTGATTCACTCCAAATCAAAACCTGTCAGCTGATTGTTAACTCTACAAAAGCAAAATAAAAAATAAAAAATGTTGCTCTGTGCAGGGGCTCCAAACATCACAAAACAAATCCCCCAGAAACATAAAATGCAATTTAAATATTGAAGCCAATCACAAATGTTACCACTTAAAAATGCTGGGTCATGTATCCACCCTGACTACTTAAAAGTGCTAGCTGGTGACACTCAATGCAGTAGACAGGTAATCATAGAGTTCATCAGTGATCCCAGGTCAATTGACTCAATTCTAGTTTCAATACCAGGCATCTACACTACCAACCCCTCCATCCTCCAGGATGCTTCCCTCCCCCACAAAGTGACACACAGCCTTGATCTTAGAGAACTTTATATTAACATATTTTTCTGACTCACTGGCAGTATTTTGGCATATCTGTTACTTTATCTTACTTTCAGCTGTGAGAAAATTATCCATTCACTGTCATATTGGTGATATTACATATCAGTTCAGCGCATTTTTTCTCAACATACACTTTCTGTTTCCCTTATATTGTTGCTTGGTTTTTGAAAGGCATCTTTCGGTATTCTTATGTACTTTCTATTGGAAACAGAAAGTGTATGTAGCAAAAAATGTGCTGAACTGATATGTAATATGCCTATAAAGGCACTAATATGCAATAGGTTTCTGTTTTCCTATCGTTAGAACACTTTTTACTTTCCATCAGTATGGCTGATGCTAACCGCCAGGAGAGTGACTCACAGCACCTTCTTGGACTAATGTTTTCCACTTACATGAAGTGGAAAGATTACACTGAATCAATTGCTAGTTCTGCTGCTAGAAAAGTTGGTTCACTGTGTTATGCTAAACTATTTTTTGATATAGCTAAATGCTAACAGTTTCTTCTACCGCACTTCTCGCTTGTAGAACTCTTCTGGCTTCTTGCTCTTCCAGACAACTTTGAATTTCAAAAATTTAAATGCAATTATTATCCTTTGTCTTAATTCTTATTCTTTTATTGTTGTCTCTCCTTAATAGTATTTTTTCTCATATCCTCTAACATTCAGTAACCCATTGTGCTTCAGTGGCTTTATTGCCTGATTAGGGTAAAAAGATTAAAAAAAGAAAAAAAAAATTTAATTTTAATTACGACACTACCAAGATAAACTTCAACACTTGGCTTGATTTTTATATCCCTTACTGGGGTGTGGTGGGGGGGTCTCCTTTTCTGGCATTAATGAATTTTGTCTTTTTACAGTTAATATTTACTCCTTGCTCTCAACTACCTTGTCTAATAGTGCTTTCATTTTTCTTTCTGAACCTGGCATCAACACAATGTTGTCTGTGTAGCATCTGTTATTAGGGTTATGTCTGCTGATAAATCCTGATATGCCTTCTAGTCATGTTAGAATCATTTCACTGCACAGGTTAAATAGAGAAAACACATCTTTGTTATAATCCTTTTCTCTATTTTTGTCTACTCACTTGACTCGTTCTCAATCTGCATGCAAGCTGTTTGTTCCCAGTAGAAAGGAAACAACAAGAATAAGAAACACTAGTAAGAATCCTGTGTTATTAAAATCTAAAAATATGTACACTATGAAAAAATTCATTCTAATAAAGCAAATAAAATTTACATGCAGAAAACATGTTTTCATCTTTGTTGTGCTGTTATATAAGAAAACTATATAAACAGAATGATTTAAGAGATTTTGAAAATGCAGAAATGCTATTCATGTATATTATATTAAATGTCAAATTATTATTATCAAACATTTATATAAACTAGAAAGACCCGTGAACATTTCATGGTTTTCCTATTTAAATTTTCTGGTGAATCTTAATTATTAAGTTAATGATTGAATAAGCTCATGCTGAATTCTGTGACAATAAAATATCTGCAAAAATTCCCTACCACATTAAATATTTGAGCTCAGTAATTTTAACAAAATACTGCAAAAAACAATTATAAATATGAATGCTGGCTATTATTTTAAGAAGTGGGTACAAATGCCTTGCCTTCAATCTGTCCTGTGAGCATCAGATTTTCCAAACCCCCTTTCTTCATTGTGCCCAAGAAAATTCAACTGTCTCTTCCTGATGTTAAGAATAAGTTTCCTTTTTGTTTTCATTTACTCTAAAACTTTGTCATTGCTCACATGTTTAGTCCATGGTATTCTCAGCATCCTCCTCTAGAACAACATTTCTGTTGATTCAAGTCTCTTCGTCATCTGTGAGGAGATTGTCTAGCACTTGCTGCCATACAGGAGGACAGATATCATATAACAGTTTAATATGCTTTTCCTTGTTTCTAGCACAGTTTTTTTTTTTAATTTCTTTTTTGGAAAATATACCGAATTAAAAAAGAAAATCACATAAATAATCCTGATAAAACTCAGCATGTAATAATATCAACAAAATTTGAAAATCTAAACTTTATATAAAATTTGTCACAACTACTTCAAAAACAATAAGAAATATTACTAACACAAAACAAAATAATGTTAAAGAAAATAAATAACAAATTTAAGGATATTTTAAAAAATAAACCGTAAAAATGTCCCAAGAAATACACATACACATATATATAATATATATATATATATATATATATATATATATATATATATATATAAAACAAAGTAAAAATGAAATTTTAAGATAAAGTCTCTGATAAACACTATCCCACTCAAAATCTAAAAATCAGTAAATATTTGCCCATGGCTCACAGTGCTTGTATAAACATGTCAGGATCATCAATAATTGAAAGGCAAGCAAAAACTGAAATATCTATTTTAATCTTGCCATCAAAGCAAAACACAAAAAAGGAGAGCAAATAATGATAACAAATGGGTGAGTCATTACTTGTTATTATCACATTCAGTTTTAACATGATATGAAGTAATTAATACTGTCATCTTGAAGTGTAAGAATCAGCTTATCTCACACACATAAGTTTGTCTCTCTTTTATATATTTTATTTAAACATACATTATTAAATATAACAGACAATGAAGGTCTATTATGCCTGATCATGAGCTGCTCAAATGTTTGCTTTAATTTTTGGTGAAAATAAAGACAAAAATACACATACACAGTAAAAAGAACCTTCAGATATTGGAGGCTAATCTACATTAAAATGAAGCAACCCATACTCAACAAAATTACATTTCAAACTAGTCACAATACATTACATTGCATCTAGACATTGGTTTTAGTAATACTTTCGTCTATTGCCTGGTATGTCATAGAACTGCATCTTGAATTTGCAATAGTGGATATCTTTGTTTCATGCCAGTATAACCACTTTGAGGATTGCTCCTGTGAGGTGAAAGCTTAGGACCAAATTAATAAAAGAATATCAAAATGTTGGACAATTTTTGTCTTTATTTTCATCAGAAATTAAAGCAAACAGTGAAACATTAGAATGGCACATGATCAAACATAATAGACGGTCATTGTCTGTTATATTTAATAATGAATGTTAAAATAATTATCTGCTGTCTCAATACACTATATATATATATATATATATATATAACTCAAAATGTTGTTTGAGTGTATGCCCTGTTTTTTTGTTTTTTTTAAAAAAAAGAAAAAAGAATATAAAAAACTATGTGAATTATATTTACCAGCCTGTGTATTGAAGAAACTTAATAAAGAAGATGTGATATCCAGTAGAGTTTGAACCTGCATCTTCCCTTGAATCTTGCTTGGTTGTGACACTCTTTGTGGTCAACCAGTCTAGAGCATATCAGATCAGATGGATTCTCTTATAAAGGACGACACGTTTAAAACCTACTGGAAAGCACATTTTCTGTATTAATTCTCTTGACTGCGCAGACCAGCAGTTGTAAATTCCCATGTTTTAAATAACGGGACATCTACTCAAACATCGGTATCCACAAAAATGTTGTTTGGAGCAATAAGAAATAATGTCACATTAAAAATAAAAACTGCTAATTCCTTAAAAGTTGTGTTATATATATATATATATATATATATATACACACACCCATTCATTATGTATTCTAAAAAAGGAAAGAACATTTTTACAAAAATTTAATATACATTTTCTTATTCCTCTAAACTGTATACAGAAATGTTCACCCAGACTGTGTAGTGAAAGTCACTATATTGTTCTTTGTTTATTAAAATATTGATTTTTGTTTTGAAGTGGGTCAGGTAAGAACTTCTCACCATTCCTTTGTGTGTGTATGTATATATATATATACACACACACATATATATATATATATATATATATATATATATATACACACACACAGCTTAAATTTGTAAAGTCAAAGTACTAAAAGTGGAAAGCTCATCAGAACAGTTACAATCAAATAAAATTGTTAGAAAAGGCATAGGCAAGTTATGTTATAGCTGTGAGAAAGTGACTGAAGCCAAGATGCCAGGCGAGGATCAATAACATTGCAGATTCTTCTCTGGATTTTATCAAGAATCTATAAATATATAGTATAAGCATCAAACCAGAATATTCAGTGCATGGACAATGGTGGACTTATAATGTTGAACAAATTCCAGCAAGAAAAATTGTCAAAGCACAACACTGATTTGGTCCAGAGATTCATTTTACATAATATTTATTTTTCAACAATTTTATTCTTTGTCAATGCACTTGATTCAGTGGTGAATAATAATCACATAGATTGAAGATAATATAGTGAAATGTTCAAATCAAAATTCAGCTAATAATTAAATGCTATAAATCAGAATCATAGAAAAGTTTTTATGCATGGATGAATAAATGCATGGTCAGTTATAAATGCATGACCTTGATTCTGGTGAGAAAGATTGTCATGCACAACATATGTAATTAGTTAAAAAACAATAGAAATTTTGTGTACCATATTTAAATATCTTTTTTTTCTAATATACAATGTGGTTGTTGTGTGTGAATAAGAAGTAGAGTGTATTATTACTTTTGTAAGGAGTCATTTTTTGCAAACTAAATTGAATGCAACTTGACACAGCAAGTCATATGACACCAATTTGTTTTAAATATCTACTTTTATCAACATGTTCGATGCATCTATGAATTTTTTTATTGTGATTTTATCCCTTTTGTAGTTGTGGTGCATTTGATTTCTGTGAAATATATTGATGACAGTATTTTTAATTTTATCTTTAAAACTATAATAGACACAAATGTCTATTGTATTGTTTTTAACAATACATACTTTAAAAAAATTTGCTGCCCAAATATATAGTGCACCTATCTGTAGATTTTAATCTATGAGGGCTCAACAGTTTAGTTTTAGAAATGAACCATCAGATTACCCACAAATTTTTTTAAAATCATTTCATCCTAAGCAAGGCAATAATGACCCAAAGAGGCCAGGGGTTACCAAATGTGAAAGAGAATGAGAAGACTTTAGTGAAAAGAAAAAACAGTGAAAGTACAGGAGTCGGGAAGACAGAAAATGGTGATTGACATTGCATTTAAATTATTGATGATTGTAGATAGCAGGGAAGCAAGAAACCAGAAGAGTTTCTTTTCTTTTCATGTGCCATGTCCTTTCAGGACATAGACAATCATGGCTCTACATTTCCCTCTATCCTTTGCAGCTCTCAACAAGTTCCTTCCCTCTGCTATCTCCCCCAAACCACATTCTGTCATCCACCTGCTCAAGCTTACCAGGTATATCACACACTGCTTTTCAATGTCTCTCTTTCCCTCTATTTGACCTGTGAGTATCAGATTCTCGAGGCCCTCCTTCCTCATTATGTGTCCCAGAAACTTCAGCTAGCTCTTCCTGATGTTAAGCATTAGCCTTCTCCTTGTTTGCAACATTTCTAAGACCTCATAGTTGGCTCACACGCTCGGTCCATGATTTCCGTATCATCCTTCTGTAGGACCACATCTCTGTTGCCTAGAGTTTCTTCATCTTTGAGGAAATCATCCAACATTTGCTGCCATAAAAAAGGACAGATGTCATGTAACAGCTCAGTATTCTTTCCTCTGTTATCAAAGAAATCCTCCTGTCTTGCAATACTCTGCCCAGATTTTGGAATGTATCCTTCGCCATCCCAATATGTCTACAGATCTCAGTGTCGCACTTACCATCCTCTGACAAGATGCTTCCCAGAAAGTTCCAGGTCTGCTTGATTCTAGTGTTTCCAACCTGAAAATCGCATTTTGAGCTTATACAGGAGAGAAGTATAATGAGAAATTATTTGAATAGAATTAATGGCTACATCTAGCAATTTCAATAGGAAAATGATGAGACCTACTTGCCAATCTAGTCTGTAGTTAATGTACCAAGGAGGAAGGCTCAGTTAGAACAGTTTCTAGAAAAACTAAGGGAAACAATGTCACAGTGGTGGGAAAGTGACTGAAGTAGAGAGGATTTTGAAAGTGACAAATGTCTATGTGTACCATGCTCGTGTCTTATTGCCATTACTGGATGTATGTGAAAAGTGGGTTGCCTATCGCGAACACTTGATGCAGCATGAGTACTTTCATCAACAATGTTTGCACTGAATACTTAGAATCAGTTAGAGAATGCATGTCCATAAGTCAAAAAAGCATCATAAGAATGGTCTGAATGAATCACTGAACAACAGTATATGTGACTGGGTGTTCCATGTAAATGATCATACCATATGGCAGAAAGTTCATAATGGAAAGCTGTCCTGGGCATGAGGCCTCTGATCATGAGATTGGAGGTTTTCAAGAGTATGGAAGAACCTCTTAATTGTTGTTGTTCCCAGGTACACCCAGACCCAGGGTAGTAGCACATGTTAGGATCTCAGCTGTGGGCAAATAGTGAACTCCCAAACTGGGTCAACACACTATGAAAGTATAAAAATACATTTTTGTGGAAGTGCCAGCAATGCATTTTCATAGTAAAGAAATTACCAGCAATACGTTTGTAAGGAAAAAAAATATTACCAGCAATACATTTTTGTAAAAGAAATTACTAATGCTACCCCCACAAAAAAACATTTGGGCATTAAATGATCCATAAGGAGTTGATATGTCAAACAAATAAACAAAAAACAATGGAAAGGTTGCTTTCAATAGTTCTCAGATTAAAAAAAGAAAAGCTGAAAAGAAATGTCTGAAAAGGTCTTGATGTAGAACATCTACACTATATAGGTGACAAGCATGGCCTCACTTGCAAGGTTTCTGGCAGGCTTTTTGGAGTAAAGGAGGAAAATTAAGTCACGTGAAATCATTGTAACAGAGCAAGGACCATCTACAAAATAGCATTAAGTACTGAGAATACGTGTTACATTTGCAGAAAAGTATGTAAATCAGTTAGTGGGCTTAAAATACAAGCAAACAGTCACAAAAATAGAGATAATGACAACAAAATCTATTTTTTAGATGTCTGTTAACATTATATGATTTTAAAAGTTTGTTGAATTTAAAGAGCTACATCCATTCGGAGCACAACTAGGTCTTGCGATAGTCATAACTGACAATAAGATGGCAGCCATCATATATAAAATAATAATACTGAAAGTGATAAAAATCAATAAAAAATGCATTAAAGAAGTTGCTGAGCAGATATGAATATTCAAGAATCTGTAACAAAAAGGATTGTGCATAAAGGCAGTATTCAGTCTTGCTTGATAGGCAAAGATTCAGTTAAAAGTACATATGATCTAAAGACCAGTTTCCCCTTCAAAGAGAATCCTGCTGGAGGTTGCATTTTTTCTTTAATAAGAGGTCTTGATTATTATGGGGTTGGTAGATGAAAATAAATGCAGTGTATATATATATATATATATATATATATATATATATATACACACACACACATACATACATACACAGCGTGTGATGGGTAAATTGTTGACATTTTATATTTTATACTTTTTGATTTTGTTGACCGCACAGTATAGTAGGGTCAGTTGGGCACCATCTCTGAGTAAAAAAAAAAAGCACCATGATGCAATTCACCCTGCTAGAAATTTGGAAACAGCATACTATACTGCTTGTTATTCATGCCAGAAGCTCCAGTGTGAACATTTCAGAGTATTTGGGTGTTAGTAAGAGGATTCAGAAAGAGTTGAATGAGTCTGATGGTGATTATGAAGGTGTTTGGAGTGATCACTAGTGATGGCAATGATGTGCCCCCATTCATTTTTCCAGATGGCCTCAGACTCAACACAAACCTACATCAAGTGCCTTGAGGAGGTAGTGCTGCCTTGGGTCAAGAGGGTGACTGCTGGAAGACTATGTCTGGCAACAGGACTCTGCACCATGCTACACTATCAGAAGTACCTAGTCATGGCCGTCAGACAATTTCTGTGACCACATCAGTGCTTACCATCTGGCTACCTAACTCCCCAGACTGCAACCACCTTTATTATGTATAGGGCACAGGTGAGTGAGAGGTCAACAAAACTCCTTGTAATACTAAATATGAACTGAAGGCAAGGATTATGACAGCATTCAACAACTTAAACAAGGAGACTGTCTAGAAGAGTTGCATAGATTTTTAAGTCATCTGGAAGCTGTGGTTGAAGCCAATGGCGATTTGATTGAATAAATTTACTCTTTAGTATTTTTCTGCAGTTTTGGTAAATGTATATGTTAAAATGAAATGTCAGTGTTATTTTCAGTTTGTGTGATGTAAATGACAATTTAATATCTACTCAAATATGGGTATCCATTAAAATTAACGCTTCAGTAATAAAATCTTTGAGATTAATAAATAAAAAAATTCCATCATAATTTTTTGCTTCATGGGAGAACAGTTTAAGGACAAGAAAAACATGTCCTTTCAAAAGCAATATCATAGAACAGTCTTTCCTACCCCCATTATATAATTTTTTTTTTTTAATTTTTTCATATGATTTTTTAACTGAAAACTTACCAAACCTACTTTGTTTCCTTTTTACAATATATCTATCTAAAAGTTTGATAAAAATGAAACATGAGGCACATTGATAACAAACTTGTTTCATCTTAGATGAGTATCAGAAGTTATCTATGTTAAATTATGCATGGTTTCATTAAGCAGATCAGATCACCATCAGTAATAAGGAAAGGTTTTACTGTCATTATAACAAGTTTTGATCTCTTGCCCAGTGTAGATGGGTATTTCAGCCGACTGTATTTTCTTGTGCATAGTACAAGAAATTTTGAACTTAAATTAAAAGCAAAAATAGGTGTTGCATTATACACGAGTCTAAGTTTTTAGAAAATTTTTTTAGTCGGTTTAAAAAACGCCTCTTATTTGAAACAGCAAGACTGTAAATACACTCGGCAAAATAGATAATAAAACACAAAGTAGGCAGATGTTAAGAATTGTTTACAAAAGGTATTTGATGTTGGGCAATATTTGTTTTGTGACAATTAGCAAAATTGAATGTCTATGCTCACAAGATTAAGTTTGCTTATATTTTGATTTTCTTGTTTTTTTTATAAAGTTTTCTCTCTTCATTTTTAATGAAAGGCAATATTTCTTTTATTTTCATAGTTTATAAATATATAGTAATTAAAAAAAAATCATATCAAACATTTCTGTTTGATAGATTAATTAACACCTTAAAATGTATTACTAGGTATATCTAATTAGCATAAAATTTGAAAAATAGTTTTGGAATGGAAATTAGAAGTGGCATGCAATGGCTAAACATCTGGTTCATTTCTATTTTTTAATTTTTGTAAAAATTAAATATTTTACTGAATTACATGTACAGCATTGAGATTTTAATGGATAATATAGTACAACTTAACCAGAAAAAAGTTTACATAGGAATGGTTGTACTTTGGGGGTCATATTATACACAAAGATGTAATTTATTCCTTGTTATTAGCTTCAGAAACACAGAATCATATTATGCTCAAGTGGTATTATACACAATAAAATAAGGTAGTCTCTTTTTCAACATTTTTTTTTTTTTTACATATGATAATTTGAATTTGAGAGAGATAAGCTAACATGAAGATGCAAAGTCACAATAAAATATCCAAACAATACTTGGAAAAAAAAAATCTATTTTTTTTTTTATTTAAAAGGTACACAGCTCAAATTGTGATAATTTTTTTCAACGTTACACTTTAAATGCCCTTGTAATGATCATTAACATTATTAGTATCTCGGATAATAATATTAATTATCAACATGATATATGACATTGCCAAAGATGACTTAAAAGGAATTACAAGCCACTCTGAAGAAAAACGATTTCAGCAGAGAGAGAGAGAGATCATTGGTGGGCTTATATATATTGATAGACATACTGACCATATTTAGAATCAGGCAAAAACTCATTACAATGATAATTAGCACAATAAGCAAGCACAGAAAAAGAAGCTAATCTCCCAAAGTTAATTAGGGAACACAATAATATGGGCAGTGTGATGTAATGCGCTTATTCGTAAAATTAATTACAAACTGCAATCTGTAATATACTTGGAATAATTGATTGGATTATATAGAGATGCATGCTTGGTATTTCGAAATGAGGTGTCATTTGTATTATGATTATTATCATCATCATTATTGTGACTAATATCTTCATCATTGTTTCTTTTTTCAATCTGAGTGATTCACCAAACTAAATATGACTGATGCCAAAATTTGAATTAAAATAGACTAAGAGTATATCATCTAAACTAGGAGGTCTGAAGGGGAGTGAATGGATGATATCATTATGGATAAGAGAGGAATTTGGAGATTACTAACGTTAGCACAAAAACACAAGGAGGTGTTGCAATAGAGGACGGTGAAGAAGCAACTGAATTACTAACAGAAATGTCCATTATATACTTTTTATATTTAGCTCAAATTGTCTTGGACAAAAATTGCCAATGATGCTAAAATATGTTGCTTTAGCAAGGGTTATATTAATTAAACTATTATTTTGATTTTGGAGTTGTCATCTTCTATGTGCTATCCTTCAGAACATTGGTGTTTCATGGCTCTCCACAATTTCCTGTCTCTTGTAGTTCTTAATAACTTTTGTCTTTTTGCTATCTATCCTATACACTGCTCTACCATCCATTCACTAAAGTTCACCAGGCAGTTGGTGTGTTGCTATTCCTCTGTCTCTCTTACCTTTAATCTGCCTTGTGAGTATCAAATTTTCCAAGCCCTCCTTCCTCATTATGTGTCCAAGAAAACTGTCAGGAGTTCAACATGTAGAACTTTTTAAGTTATTAGTCAATCAAAATTATATTTTCAAAAAAACTGGCCAAATTTCATTTTTCGTTATTTAATGAAAAACAGAAAATTAAAAATCATCTTCAAAGTTACTCAGTATCATAAATGTTGTAACCTAGGGAAGGTTACTGAATAGAATAATCACATGAGGGTCGGTAATGAATGAATACTTAGAACATGAACAGCACATATAAGATTTGCCAGCGGCACGTAGAAGTAGTAGTCAACTGCTAGAAGTGAGTCAAGTGAATTCCACAATGAATCTCCAACTGCAGACCAACAAAGTGTTTACTACTGTATTTATGTGAATGGAGACATACCCATTATTATCTTTAGGGTATACTGCAACAATAATTAATATTAGTAAGAACAAATATGCTAATGGTAAATGGTCTGATGAGCTTTCCTCTATGGTACCTAAACTTAAAAATTTAAGCACGGTACTAGATTGGTGGCAAGGTCTCAACATTTTACGGCTGAAATGGCTATATGTAACTAAGTTCTGTGATAACATTTTCTTCTATTGCACTTCTTGCGTATGGAACTCTCTTCCAGCTTCTTGCTTTCAAATCAACTTTGGTCTTCAAAAATTCAAACACAATGCCATCATTATCTTCTGTTTTATATCTTATTCTTTTATTGTTCTTTCTGCTTAATTTTTTTCCCTCATTCTCTCACACTCAGTAACTCCTTGCATCTTAGTAGCTTTATTGCTTTGCTTGGTTTGAAATGATATATATATATATATATATATATATAAATTCATGAATCATTCATACAAAAAACAAATATAGAGGTTAATGATTTAAATGGCGAGAATACATCTTCGCAAACAATATAAATAAGATACACCAAACCTGAACCTGTATATGAATGATATGATCCCTGTTTACAAATTCCAGTTGCATAAGGTCTTTTTAATTTTTTTTTTTTACAAGCTTTTGTCTGTTCCTACAGACATCATCAGGTATGGAAATAGATTTTGTTCTTGTTTTTACTTCTCAGTAATAAGAGGACAACAAAAATAGAGATGTAATCCGAAAAAATGCTATGAGAAATGTGTTATTGTTTTGGAACGTGCGGTCGCAACGCTGAGTTTGAATTTAAATTTTAAGGTTGTGCGTTTTTGTACAAATAAAGCAATAAGAGAATTCTTTTTTACTGGTAAATTTTCCGTCAATATGACATGAACTATATTGTTCAATAATTACAGTAATGTCACACTTATTATCCGAAAGTTGCACGTTGAATTCTCTTATTGCTATATTTGTACAAAAATGCACAACCTTAAAATTTAAATTCAAACTCAGCGTTGCGACCGCACGTTCCAAAACAATAACACATTTTTCATAGCATTTTTTCGGATTACGTCTATTTTCGTTGTCCTCTTATTACCAAGAAGTAAAAACAAGAACAAAATCTACTTCCATACCTGATGATGTCTGTAGGAACAGATGAAAGCTTGTAAAAATTAAAAAGACCTTATGCAACTGGAATTTATAAACAGGGATCATATTATTCATATACAGGTTCGAGGTTGATGTATCTTATTTATATTGTTTGCGACGATGTATTCTCGCCATTTAAATCATTAACCTCTATATTTGTTTTTTGTATGAATGATTCATGAATTTATAAGTTATAATTGCACCTTTTAATTGATATATATATATATATATATATATATATAATAATTGCACATACACACACACACATTATATATATATATATATATATGTAAAATTCAATTAAAAATCAAATCTTTTCAAAAAACAGTTAAATCAATAAAAAGCACTCAATATGAATTTAAAAAAATGAATTAAAAAAATTCTAACTTATTTAAAAAAAAAAAAAAAATGCACCAAATCCATTGTCTAAAAAAATACTTACATGAAATATTAATAAATAACAAATAACCGATATACAATAGATACACATCAGCCACACTTTTTCATATCACTAATATTCATTAAATTTATATGTGATAAATGTAAGATACAACCATTTGCAGAGGATATAACCTAATATTATATATTCACTTCCAATGTTTGTCATACTTATTCATGCATTCAAAGTATACTAATGTATTCAATTTTTGAATACACTTAAATTCCACAAGCATTTTCAGATTTAAAAACACATACAAATGCCATGGGGGAAACATGTGAGCCATAAAACTTGATGCATACATAGGAATGCCATAAAATGAACATGTGACAGTAATACAACCAATGAAAGAAAAACAGAATTTAAAAATTGTTATTCCACTTCCATCAAAATTTCCAATGAAGCTCATAGGGGAACATGTTAAATTTATAAAGAGTTTCCTTATTTAATAATCTTCAACTCATATATTTTTTTAAAAATTGCTATATTTATAGGGGAAGAGTTTTCAATATCTGTGTTTTTATAGACACAGATAGTGTAGAGACAGAAATCAACACAGTTTGGTGACTGTCACTTGCACACTTTACTGATCTTCAGAACAAACCAGTGTAGTCACCACACAAGTATTGATTCCTATGTTCATAGTGTGTGTTTACATACATATACATACACACACATATATATATATATATATATATATATATATACACACACACACACACATTGTTGTCTAAATTACATGAAAATGAAAATAACACTGACATCTCATTTTAACAGATATATTTACCAAAATTACACAAAAATATCTGGAAATGCTAAAGAGAAAATTTATTCAATAAAATCGCCAATGCTGTCATAATTCATGCCTTCAGTTCATCTTTGGTGTTACAAGGAGTTTTCTTGGTCTCTTGCTCAACTGTGCCCCACAAATAATAATCAAGAGGGTTGCAATCTGGGGAGTTAGGTGGCCAGATGTAAAGGGTGATGTGATTGTAGAAATTGTTTGGCAGCCATGACTGGATTCTCTTGCTTTTATGACATGATGCAGATGTAAGGAGTTAATGTGATCACAGGTTGCTTTTTTGAATTACTATTTTTTTGGCATTTACAGAATTTTCTTAATTTGAAAAAAAAAAAAAGAATTCTCCGCAAAACTACAAAAAGGCATCTAAAGCCATTCTTTGTTAAGAATGGTAAAATAGCTTTTCAATTCAAGAATTATGAAGTTGCTTGTAAAGATGGTAGAAAAAAATTCCATCAGGACATGGAGAATTATGGCTATTCATACCTCCTGATCCCTTGTAGCATTAAGCACTCCCTCCTTTACTGTCTCTCCTTGTTCATGTTCTGCCATCCATTTATACAAACTCATTAGGTATATTACTGTTTCCCCTCTGCCCCTCTTACCTTCAATGTCCTGTGAGTGTTAAACCCTTTTCCTCATCATGTCCCAGAAATTTCAAATGTCTCGTATCGTAAATAAAAAAAAAAAGTATCCTTTTTGTTTACATTTTTCTTAAAACTTCCTTATTGCTTGCATGTTCTGTTCATGATATTCTCAATATTATTCTGTAAAACTACATCTCCATTAACTTAAAACAGCTCTTCATCTGTGAGGAAATTGTCCAGCATTCACTGCCCTACAGGGAGACTGACATTGACATAACAGTCAAGTACATATCTTTGTTTCCAAAGAAACTTTCCTGTTTCTTAATATTTTGCCTAGTTACTGAATTTTTGTTACATTTTCTATCATCTGTTATAACCATTCCTAGATGGTTCAATTTCTGTATTTGCCTAGTTTTGACGTCTCCAATTTGTAGCTCACATCTTGGGCCGTCATTCTTGCTAATGACCATAGATTCTTTCTCAGTGGAACAAAATAAAACATCCTCCTCATATCTCGAGTTACACAAGCAGCTTCTAATAATATCTTGAGTTGTTTGGAATGTTCATTAAATGTTTTAACAGACATAATCAGATTCTAGAAGCTATACCAGAATATTTTGTAGTGACTTGTAATTTGTCAGTCAAGATGGAATTTCATAAAAAGAAAAAAAAAACAAAAAAAACAGAAAGGAATTCTAAAAATATCTTTCATCTTAAAATATAAACAAGTAATTTTTATAGCACTGCAGATTGACAAATCCTATCAGATTTCAAATAAAGACTTATTTTTGATTCATATCTAATGAACTGACTTCTTTTATGCGCCAAGTTCTTTCAGGATATAGGCTATCATGTTTTCATAATTTCCTGTCTTTTGTTGCTCAAAGTAACTTGACCTTTTACCATTCCTCTTTGTCCTTGCTCTATCATCCATTCACACCAATTTGTGAAGAAGTGTCCTTCAGTATGTCCTGTAAATGTTGAATTTTTCAAGGCTACTTTCCTTTTTGTGTCTCAGAAATTTTAATCCCTCCATTTTCATTGTCAATTTACTCTTAGGTGTTTAATAGAAGGAAAGGTGGTGTTTATTTTTTAGACCCCTCCACCCCACCAAACTTATTAAGCCCATCCTATTTATTAATTTTGTCCAGTCCCCAGAGATTAAACTGGAATCAGTCATTAGTATTGTTGGTTCAAGTTTTTACTTGCAATGAGTGAGTAAAACCCATGGGTCTTGGCAAAGATCATCTTTCTCTGAACGTTGTGGACCAGTACTATAGAATCACAAAGAACTGTAACAAATAAGAGAAACCACCTCACTTGACGATTATCAACAGCAGCAACAACTAAAATGGATAGCATATGTAACTTGAAGAGAAAATAATGACATAATAAAGATGTTAACATTCCACACTATTTCAAATAAAAGGTTAGGAGGGAAACCCTTCAATATTTGTTATGTAGTGGTTTCACAGTGGAGGCTTGTATTTGTACTAAGTTGGTCCTAAAATAGGTTCGACGTACAAAACGTTAGGAACTTGATATAATAGGTAATGACGCAGTAATCTAGTTGGGGTGGCTGATACTTTGATATCCGACTAATGGTCGTCCGACATCGACTGACTGACCAACTCCCTGAGTGACTGTGACTGCTACTACTCCTACTTATTATAGGTGGGAGAGTCTATTAACTATAGAATAGGTGTGTTCCATTATAACAATATTAGAAAGAGCAATAACAGGTAGTAGTTTCCTTCTTTTAATTTATAAATTTCAACCAAAAACAGTATTGGCTGCTTGGTCAATGAATGCCAAATGTTTCCTTATAGGGAAATGATTAATATTATCATACTTGTAATACAGATATACCTCACCCTACATTATTAATTGGTTCCAGAAGTCATGACTTAGGTTGAAAAATGACTTAAGGAGAAATAACCATGCTATAAACCTCAAATAAACACTCCCCATTGCCTATTACAGTATTTATGATATATATGTAGAGTATTCTGAATAAAATAATTTCCACCTTATCTTCCAGCGATATAGTCTTAGAATTAACACTGGCACTGGGACTTTTCTTTGTAGCCATGGGCAAAAATGTATTCTAAATCACAAATCAAATGTAATTGAAAGAACATCACTGGCAGAGTACAGATGTAAACAAGTCTGAATTCAAAATCGGTGTTGGAGCAGAAAACAGGAATTTGAAATAAGAACATCTGCTGAACATTATTATCTATTTTTTTTGTTTTTGATCATTTTATGATTTTATATATATATATATATATATATATATATATATAGTATGCATAATACTATTTTTAAATTTATTTAGATATGATTCTATGTGTGTTATTTTGATGTTTCTAATTATCTTAATGGCCGACGTAAACTTGAGTAAAACAACCTAAGGCGAGTTTTATTTTTTCATCTAATATTTAAGAAAAACCAACATATCTTTGAAAATGACTTAACTCGAAATGACTTAAACTGAGGTATCACTGTAAACTGATTATTAGTCTGAAGAAGTCCTTTTTATGGCTAAAACATACTGAAAGAGTTTTTTTTTTCCATTTTACTATCCAATTACCTATTATCTAATACAGAGATTTATATACCTTACAATACACTAATAAAAAAATTTGTGCTTGGGAATATGATTTGAAAGCCAAATTACTTAACATGAAAATGGTCAATAGCCCACATCAATCTGGAATAACTGGGATGTCAATTTCAATACTTATTGAGCAGCAGTAACTTAGTAGAAATTTTGATACAAGAGAATAATATAATCAAAGTCTTACATCTAAATAATTTAATCTAAGAAGTTATATATTTGTATAGTTTACTTACATATGTATGACTGCTATTTTTAAAATTTACAATAACAATAGTTTAATCAGAATTGGCAGACCATAATAACTGCATCAGAACTTTTTTTTTTTTTTTTAAATACCATGAAATTTTTCTCACTCCTTTGAAGAGATACACAAAGAATTTCTAGCAAAGTTTAACAAAAGTATATGAAAAAAAACAAAAAAAAACCTGTTGTGTGCCAAAAGGATGTTTTTTTTTCTATTGAAATGACAATTACTATATACATCAGCAACTTTTATTGTTTTAAAAAGTTATTTTTGGAATTTTAAAACCCAAACATATGAAACCGGATTTATGCACAGTATTAAACCCTATTTATTAGATTGTTTATTTACAAAAATAATTTTATATTTACAAAATTATAAAAATATGTGAACCAACCATAATGTGATATTTATTATTTACCATATTATAAAGAAATAGCTATGGAAAGCAAATTCATAAATTTATAAAATGTCTAAATTATAGTACAAGAAATTTTATATAAGCACACGAGTAAGTTTTAAGTTGAAATTTTATATAAGCACATGACGAGTAACTGTAAGTATAAATTTTGAAAAAAAAAATCCATTTTCCGGGCATTTCTTTCATTTGTTTTAACCACATAGATTCACTAAAGTAGGCTGCAATCCTCTGGATTTAAACTTTATTTTTCTTCAAAATTGCCAACAAAAATATTAAACACAATTACTGTTTATTTACAAGAATAATGCTTAACATTTTTATTGTCAATTCTCATAAATGAAACAAAAACTGCTGAGGGCGTATACAGTAATTAGTTGTGACAAGAGAAAAACCATCCTTTTGACACACTGTTTTTATGCAGGACCATTTGTGAAACCTTGTTGAAATTCATTCTGTTATGGTTCCTATCACTTGTTTCATGCAAACCCAATTTACTTACATGAAGTTGTTGTAGAGTAGGACTCAGCATACTTCCTGTGACAATGGACTACTCCTACTTATAAATATGGCAAGTAGCCACATTAGAGTAGGATTTGAGTAGTATTTGATTTACTCAAGTTTTTCCATTCTGTTTTAAAATTTTATTTAATAAACCCCTACCCAGTCTTCTATTCCTTTTGATACTCTCTAACTGTGGCCTTCCTAATTCTCAGCTATTTTGCACACAGACAACATAACAGAAGTAAAATAAACCATTAACAGAATAAACTTCCTGTTGAATTATTATATAAGATCCAAACATTTAGAGTAGTCAGATTCCAAATGTTACATCACATAAAAAAATGAATTAGTATACCATACACTATAATGGCTGGCTACTCTCATTTTCCAAGCACATTCAACTTTGAGAGTGGCTAGACAATCCCTGTAGCAGACATCTGTTCAAGCACATTCTTGTTTGAATAAACACCTACAGAGCCAAACTGTAGTTTATACTGTAACTATGCTGAGCAGACTGGAGTTACAGTTTCCAGAAAAAAGTGCATAATCTGTCATGGTCAGCAGTTTTGAACAATTTCAGTTAGCTCAAACCATAGGTCACAGTGACCTTGTGCAACTACAACCATTAAATGACTTCCAAACAGTTCTGTCTAACTAATTTCACTCACAAGGTTCGAGTCAACCTGAGATATGATTTTCAGCAAGCACTTTCCAAAGGTGTCGCACACTGGGATCTTCTTCCCAAATCGATAACACCAAGAAGTCACTTCCTGACAAAACAACCATAGTGAGATTCAAACCCAGGCCTTATGAAGTGAACACTAATCATCTTGGCCACATGCCCATATATGTTGTACACTGTATACTGCATTTTCTAATTGCCCTGTCAGTATGGCTTAGAATATATTGCAAACTTTAATCTGCAAAAATTTAAATGCAAAGTCAATCGCTATCTACTGTCCTCCTGATTACTTTTTTTCTCTTCCTGTTCATTATTAATGTTTCCGTTTCTAATTCTTCCACAACCTGTAACTCCTTGTGTCTTAATGGCTTTACTGCCTTGGATGGTGTGATACCAATGGAAAGAAAAAAGAAAAAAAAATTTAATTTTAAATTTTGTCACTGAAGACAATTATAGATATTGACACCACCTTTGTAGGCTTCACCAGATAAAAAAAAAAAAAAAAAAAAGAAGAAATATGTGTGTGTATGCTTAAATAATAAATCATTAGTACTTTTTTCTGCTAAGCCGGTGTTTCTCATGATGAAAGAAAATGAAAACAAATGACTTTTAAAAAAGCCATTAATATTTATTCAGTATCTTTTCTTTCAAATTCTTAGTTCATAACAAAAGTTATAGATTCCATGGGAGAAGCTATAACTTTTCTGTATTGAATTTAAGGTAAATTCTCATTTATTTTTAGAATGGCTTGAAAGCAAGATATTCATATAGCCTTTTCTGAAATAAATGTAAGGTAAATCCTTATCCAATTTTTCAGAATGGGTTGAAAAAAGATTTTATGTTTTTAGGTCTGTTCAACAATATGTGCCAACAATATGTTTGTACAACAGGATATAGAAGAAATATGATAAATGGAAAACCACTTCATTGAAACTAGATTTGATCATGCATTTTGCCTTTCTAGGATTCATTGGATAAAATAAAAAATAAAAAAGGTGTGTGTGTGTGTGTGTGTGTGTGTGTTTAAATAATAACTCATTAGTTCTTTATTCCCACTAAGCCGTCATCTCGTGATGAATATATATTAGAGGCTGTACATGTACATATATATATATATATATATATATATATATATATATATATATATATATATACACACACACACACACACCCATACATATATACGAAAAGAAAATTTTATGCCTGAAACAAAAAGCAAAAAATAAAAAAAGCAAACAGCAGTTCAAAATCAATCATAGTAATACAGTTAGAACAATTAATCAATTAGAGCAACTCCTTGGCTAGTTCACTTTTTACCTTTTTATTTTTGGTTCTGCTAGTGTCAAAATTGTAATAAATCAGATAAATGAACTAGACAATAGGTTGCTTTAATTAATATTAACATGATCTTATATATATGTCTGTGTGTGTGTCTGCAATACATTTTACAGAGTACATAGTTACTACACTTTGATCCTAGACAGAAAAATCAGGAAGTGAAACTGTGCACAATATGTAAATTATTCCATTATTTTTCACAGGAAATATGCTAGTTATTTATTTCTAACTAGCTTTTCTTTCATTATATTTTTCTTGTTTGTTTAATACTACTGCTAATAGCAGTAGTAGTAATAATAATTAAAAGAAGAGTTTTAAGATGTCCAAATTTCTGAGATAAAGCATTGTCATTATTATTTGAGAAGTATTTAGTTGCTTTTCATCGTAACGATGATGAGAAACAAACAAAATAAGGTGAGAGAAAAACTAGACAAAAATTACTGAATGCTTTCTTATATTAATAATACACATATTTAAGGAAAACCGTTTTTGTGCCCAAAGAAAAAAAAAAGTCACACTAAGATGAGGCATTATTCTGAAAATACAAAAAAAATATGAAAGTATTGATTTTGGCATTTCAGCTGTTCTAGTGTTAAGCTATAATTAATTTGAACTTGAATCTGATGAAAATAAATAAAACCAAACACTGCTGCTTTGTGTGTGGCACTTGCTAAACTAGTTTCAGTTTTCATTGTTATAATTTTAGATAAGACAAGACAGCCAAACAGAGTTGGTCTATTGGCCTTGATCTGGTCAAACTGCTACCCTTTCATAAAATAAACTTGCTGAGCCAGAAAGAGTTCATGATATTAAATTCCTTCACTATTTTGTTTGCTTAATCAACACATGACAAGGCCAAGCTTATTCAGCAACACTCCCATGGAAAAACCCAGTTGTTACAGTTGACCAGGATTAGCTTCAACTCAGCCATAATTTGATGGTTTGATTTCATTTTCTTTTTTTTTAACTTGGCAGAATTTTTTGGCTTAAACTCAAGATTCTTTTCATTTGCTTTTACTTTTCTCTCTATCTCTCATAGATGATTTTTTTTCTAAGGACCAAATTTAATTATTGCCATTAAAACAGATATATTCATTAAAATGAGAGGGCACTGCAAAGGAAATTTAGTCACCAAACACCAACTTAAAAAAAGACAATAAAAGGTGGGGGATAAAAAAGCTGACTGGAAGAGAGAGAAACAATAAAGTCAGTTCTTCCTCACCCCCACTTCCTTTCCTTTATTCTTTTTTTGTATTTGTCAAGTTGCTATGGTGACTATATTCACTGTGGTTTTTTTTTCCTCCATTTTCCTCTCATTTTATTGAATATGTCTGTTTTAATAGCAAAGGAATATGATAGACTTACAACTACTCCAGCTTAACCAGCCATCCTAGTACAAATAATATGATTGTATACTAAACTGCATTGTTTCCAAGATTGTACATGGATTGGTTGATAACTCAATCCTTGTTGGGTTATCTAATGTCGAAATCAGTGTTTTATTTTTTTTTCATTATATTTGAGTCTATAAGCATCTATTTGATTCAGGGATAGATAATATTTGTTGTTTACTTTTTAGTTTCTAAGCATTTATTTAGTAGGTATCATCTTTTGGAAATGGGTTTTACCTCACTACAGAGGACGGGGTTAGTATATTCTATGCTCTACTGATAGGGTGTGGGATACATGGAGTCAAAGTGAAAAGTGTCAGAGTTAAAAATGAAGTACTAACTAGTTTTTAAGTGTCATACTTTGTTTTATTAGAAATTATTTCCAAGGAAATATTCAGGGTTAATTGAAGAGGCAATTAGAAATGAAATGCATATTTGTCAACTTGAAGTTGCAAAGTAGAAAAAAAAAAATGATGCAATTTACCACAAACATTCTTTTTAAATTACAAACTTTTATTATTTACGTTATGTGCCTTCAGAATATCCTCATCTTTGTTACTATTATCAAATTTCAACAGTTGTGTCTTCTAACTTTCTTCAGGTGTCTTTAGACTTAGATCCGCACTAACAGACACCTAAAAAGCATAACAAGTTTATGCAGTCTTGTAGGGGATGACTTGTTTTCCATTCTACAACCTCTCTCCCCACAGATGCAATGCTGATGGCCTGTTGATACTCTATCATTATTTCCATTGCAAATGTTCAGATGAAATCCACCATTTAGTTCCACCTGCTCAGATTTTTACAGCTAGGACTCGCTATACTATGTCTAGAATTGAATTACTTATTTCCTCTGTATTCCATTTGTAAGGTGGAAGTTTCACACATAACTTTTTTTTTTGAGAACTACTATCTTGTGGAACAAACACCAGCATGGATGCTTCCCAGTATACTACAGCCTTCTTCAATTAATTTGTCAACTGTTGTCCATCTTCTAAATTCTCATAATGTTCACTTCTTTTTACCATGAGTGGCTCTCAAGTCTTATATTAGGTGGACTTTAAAGAAAAGAAAAAAAAAAAAAAAGAAACAGTCAAAACCATGTGATAAGAAAGATGAAGATGTAAGTCTGACTGGAAATAATTCCTCATCACAGATTTTGTCTGAATTTCTGAGAATTATTATTACCTTCACTAAAATTACAAACTTTAGAATTACAATTGAATTAATGCGTATCAAAGACAACCACTAAAGTGATCCAAATGATTAATATGTTTACATGCTTGAGAATTTCAATGATTCATTCTAACTTAAAATTTAGGCTACCATCACTTACTTCTTAGGCTACCATTACTTAACTTGCCATTGTTAAATTCTTGAATAAATCAATTTGTGACTTTTCCATCTATTCAAACAAACTTATCCTCCTAAGATTTTTGATATGGGCTATCCTTATAAAATACTCACCATACTGTAGTGGCAAGTGTGCTTATCACAATAGTTCATTTATTACTTGGTTGATCTATTGTCTTGTGTTAAGTCAGTACAATTTAGTAAATAGAGGTTAACTATCCAGAGTCAACATAAACAAAAGTTTCCACAATATGCAAAGAGGGATATTCACCTACCTCAAAAAAAAAAATAAATAAATAAATAAATAAAATAAATAAATAAAATGGACAAAGTTCTTTATTAAACAAGTAGTGATGTAAAATTTGACACAAAATTTAAAGTTTTTTTTTGTTTTTTTACAATAATGTTCACCCTGTATAAAGCCTGAGAGCCATTCGAGGTAGAGGGTTACAGAGTAAGAATCGTAGTGTAAGTGGAAATGTGGGCAAGATAACACTATTTGAATAGAGAAAGCTACCTTGGAAAACTAAAAGTATTAATTTCAAGGCAGATTTCATTAGAAACAAATAAAACTGCTGCATGATATCAATCCTCTGATATGGACGTGAATATGGGATAATTTCCTTGAAGATGAAAAGGAGACTTTAGGCAATAGAGGTATATTTCTCCAGAAAAAAAATACTGAGAATACCATGAATTGAACATGTGAGCAAAGAAGAAGTTTTATGTAAAATGGCAACAAAAAGGACAACTACATATAAAATCAGAAAGAGACAGAATTTTTGGGATGCATGAGGAAAGAAGGGTTGGAGAATTTAACACTCACAGGACATATTGAAAATGCAGAACAGAGGCAGATGGAAACACTGAGTAATCTATCTAATGAGCTTGTGTAAATTACTTGGTATATACACTGATGACAATTATTTCCTTCTGTCTCAACAGTTCAGTTCGATATGGTAAAATTGGCAGCTGATCTAAAAAAAAAAAAAAAAACTCATCTACAATCCATTTTTAACCAGGAGCAAGAAACAGGTTGTTCATTTTAACACCTCCAAAACAAAACTGCTCTATTAATCATCTAAGAGAACCTTTTCTGCCTTCATTCATCATGGTCCAGGAGTGACTCATCCCTCTTCCTCAGGCCAACATTTTCTGCTGACATAAAATGGAAAGATATCAATATAATCTTTCTTTTCATTTCACTTGGTAGATGTGCTGCTAAGTTGGTCATGTTAGACATTTTTTCTTGCATAAATTTATTTGATATATTTATAAGTCTATCATTCATCTATGCCTTGAATATTGCTACCACATATGGTCTGGTGCACCTGCTATATATTTAGAGATCCTTAATAAAATCCAAAGAAGAATATGAAATGTTGTTGGTCTTGACATCTCGTCTTCAGTCACTTTCCCATTGTCATAAAGTAGCTTCCCTTAGCCTTTTCTATAAATACTTTGATGGTATTTGTTCCAAAGAGCTTTCCTCTTTGGTACCTAAGTTTTATGAATTTAAGTGCAGTACTAGATTGGCAGTATGTTCTCATCATTTTATAGTTGAAAAGGCTAGACATGACCATAAGTTTTATGCTAACAGTTTTTCTCACACTTCTCGCTTGTGGAACTTTTCTGGTGACCTGCTTTCCAGTCAAGTATGATCTAAAAGAAAGGAAGGAAAAAAAAAAAAAAAAAAAAAAAATCAATCATTATCTTCTGTCTTCTTCAGCTTCTTTTATTGATTTATCTCCTTAATGTTTCTCCTTTTTTATAGTCTTTCACACTCTGCAAGCCTGTGTCTTGTGGCTTTATTGCCATGATAGGGTCAGATGATGTAAAAAAAAAAAAAAAAAAAAAAAAAGGGTAGTAAGGGACAAACACGGCTACAAGCTACAAAGATAGGAAGTTGTGGGGAGCTATAATCACTCATCCAGAAGGGACACAGTACATAAAAGTCATTCTTATTTCTTTGCTTCTCAGTTCCATTTCATGATTTTGTGAAAAAAAAAGCCAAAATGTTTTCTTCATAATTCTCTTTGTTCTTGAATTATTATAACATTTCAATGACCTCTTGAAACATTTCTGTGTAACTGATTTCATTAAGACATTCTTCAGTTTATCCAATTACTGCTGTGATAAGCAATATAAAATTCATATATGTACAAATCTAATTGTTTTCTTTATGAATGTGGAGTCGTGTTACATTTGGATGGCTGACTGTAAGAAGAAAAAAAAATTCTCTATAGTCTCATTAGTACTGGTCTATTGTATTCAGGGTTCAGTCATATTAATTTAAAAACTCACAATTCAATTAGGCAATGGTTAGAGTAAAGAGATTTGAATCCAATCCAATGCTTTCACTTCTTTTACTTAAAAAGCATTTTCTAAGTTCACATTCAGAAATATACCACACCTTCCATTAAATTAACCACTCCCTTCATAATAGACATTTAAAAATCCCTTTCATAATAGACATTTAAATGTTTATGTATGTTTTAACCAGCAAACAATTTTTGGTTAATGTTTAAAGGCTATTATATGCTATGAAGCAATTTTTATTTACCCTCAGTAATATATTAATTTTAGCAAAATACTTATTATTTTGTCAGAATGGTCCAAGTAATTCAGAGTCAAACTTAGTAGAAACAAAACCAGCAATAAGTGGGCAATAGTAAAAAAAGGGAGGGGGGAAAGGTGTGGGGGAAGAAAAGAAAAAAAAGTGGAAGAAAAGAATAAGACATCTCTAGACACTAACATCTAGTTACATAAGCTTGTTAGGTAGCTTACTTGCCCTCCTTTCCTTCAATAATTTTGTCCTGTGAATGCCAAATTTTCTAAGTCCTCTTTTCTTTTGTGTGCTTTCTCAATGATTTAGTACCTCTTTAAATTGTAACAGAACACTGGCCCTGTTTAAATGTATTAAATTACAGGATGGTGATTTGGAGGGATTACTAATTGGATAATAATAATTAAAATTCTCAGGAGAGTAGGTTGAATGGTTAAGAGAATTAAAAATAAGACATTTTAAAATAATAGAATGTAATTAAGAACAGTTCCAAAGAGAACAGAACCCAGATTTAACTAGACAAGATTCAGTAAAATTAAACAAAACCAACATTCTCAACCTTATCCACTTCCCGCTGATAGGAACAAGACATGATTAATGTGTTGTCCGAATTACTTGAGTCCTGAGAAACTAGAATTTGGATGTTTGTTTACAGTACACAACATGTAGAAAATGTGTGATCCCAAAAAATGATGATCTAAATTATTTTAGACAAAGAAACAAAACGTCTGTTTTGTGTTAAGACCCAAGACTTGGGATATGTTTATGTGAATTGCCGAAGAACCTAATTATCTTTACAGAAAGTGTCATATAGGAAGAAAATGAGTAACTATCAACACCAAGGTTTGAGTGTGACACTCTGGACTTAAGAATATATGTTTTTCACCAGGTGTATAAATAGCTGTGCCAGGCTACTGACTGCAGTGATTATTGAGTGATTAATGAGTGGAATTATCCAGTCGAATTAGTGTGAATTATTGTGTATTGATGATTTGGGTTTTCATTTAGGATTTACCGGACATTAAGCTGAGATGTGCTACTAACAAGGTATTCACTAAAATGGTTGACTTTTACTTCTTTGTTCTTGATCAGTATTTATTTGCAGTTGTAATTAAATACTGTTTTATTTTAACATTGAAGTCTTGAGTTATAACCTAAATATTAACAGTCATCATACATCATAAAAGAAAGATATCTAAGATTTTAATCGTACAAAAGAAATACTATATGGTTAATTAGCAAGATTACCTAAGATTAAGATGTCCCTTTTCTGTGACAATTGTCTGCAATTTTTATAGTTATTATTTTGGATTTCTGGCAATTAATACTTTGCTGCTAAGAAAGCCAGCTGGTCAATTTATGGAAATATGAAGATAATAAAGTTGGTCATTGTTGTCAATTTTCTGGAGGCCCGGCTAGGTAAAGTGAAGTCATTAATCATTTTTATCAGCAAAGATTTCCCTATATAAAGCTAGCCAGCATTCCACTTAGTAACCATTTTACCGAGTAGGGAACAAACATCAAACACAAGAAACGCATCATTTCAGTAGCCTGAGCAAACACCCAGACACACGCATGACAGAAGAATTGAGGAAGGGTCAACTGACTGGCTATTACTTTATACACCTGGTGACTACAATTTCCAAATCATCATCCACCCTGCAGTAGATGCCAGTCAACAGGTGAGCTATTACTTTAACATTTGCTACTACTAATTCCTAAATAACCACCCTGCAGTATAGAATTTGATTTATTCAATCAGTTTTTCTTTATATTCAATAAACCTGTTGTTAGAGTTATCAACAGTATTGTGCATTTTATTGAAGGAGTTCTTATTCCGGCCTGAATTCTGATGTGCACTCAGGTGAAAAGTAGCAAAAGTTTACCATTTACCTCAGACAGGAATTATGCAATCTTGTCTATAGTACACAATGTATATGAGGGGTTCACACTAGATTTTGCCATCAATCCCAATATCATAGGATTTTGGGAAACCTGAATCAACCCAATTGAGATGACACACCAGCCCCAACAAAGGAGGGAAAAGAAAGCTGGAAGACGCATAAGGTTGGAATTATTCAACAAAGCTAGTGGAGGTAGCAATTTGTTACTGAGAGAAAAATAAGAAGAGACAGAGCTGGGTGTGTGAGTTGAGAAGTGATAGTTGTAATTTTAGATGTGTCAACAATAAAGTGTTGTAAATGCAAGTGGGTTACAAAACCAATCAAAATATATGATTAAAGCTGAGCAATAAATTAACTTAATTCAGTGTTTATTTTAAGATGACATGGAAAATTCTTAACACATAAAATTTATTACAGATTATAATACAGTAACTGTTGTTTTTCAAGCAGTCAGTCAAATGCGCAAACTATGAAGTGAGTCTTAGATGTTGAACATTCATTTTTATAAAGAAATTATGCATTCTTCCTGCTTCTTTGAAAATCCCTTCTACCCAATTGTAAATATTATAAGCTTTCAATGAATCTTGCTTAAATCATGTCTCATTTTTTCTTCTCCTTCCTCATTTTAGGATAAACTCAAAACTGAAACATTTCATTACAATTAAAACAGAGGATCTAATGTCAGATACTGTAGCTCCTTTGATAAAGGCAACCAAAAATCTTGTCAGTACATCCATCATATCAGTTTTAAATCATACAAGGTATTGCTCAAATGTTTGAGGATTTTAAACTAGCAAATGGCTTTCTCAAAAAGAAGAAAAAATTGATACAAAATCAAATTTATTTCCTAGTAAGTTCGGTTAGTTGTATAATCTGTTATAAAACACTTTGTAGCACTTATAAGTAATGCTTCAGTAACTTACCATGATTCCTATATTACTTAGTCTGAGGACTGACACCAAACGGCTTCTTACTTCTGACATGGAGCTCTTTATTTATAGTTATGGACTACTTCATATAGTCATTGGGAGTGTACTATTTACTCCACAACATAATCTCAAAGAGATCCTTATGCACTTTGCTATTTCTTTCTGTTCAATGCAATCATTTTCAAGTATCAAGTGACATTCTGGTTTCCTCTCAGAATTAGTTTTCCAATCTCTTAGATAGTCAATCACATAGTTTTTTTTTTTGCCAGGGAAGTTGGCATTCTATACACAAAGCTTAGTTCTTCTTTTTCAATTACATGACCAAAGCAGCTTGGCTTTCATTTTCTAATCAGTAATCATATTGACTTTCTCTGTGCAGAAAATACCAACTTACCTTGTAAAAGGCTGAAGGCTTGTACTTGCTGATGTCATTTCTAATGAAGGAACTACAAGTTGCCATTATGAAACAGGATATTTCTTTCTATATATAATGGTAAAGTTTTGAGAGAATAACCTAGATTTACTGCTCAGAAGATTTGCATATATGGAATCAAACTGTTACTTTTGATGAGCCAATGGAAAAGTGTGTCACAGAAGTGGTGAAGGGACAAAGTTAGCAGTGAAGACCTTGTGAACTATTTGCTGCACGGTTTTATTCTTGGCAACCTTTTGGAGAGAGCGGGCCAGACAGCTTTGCAGTATCTCAGAGGAGACCATGATACCAAATGTACTATAATAAATTGTCTCAAACTCTGACCGCTCCGGCCAGAAGACTGCTTTGGTCTGCAGGTTTAAAGAAAAAACAACAAAGTTAATGTTATATTATTTAATTTTGCTGCAGGAATAACAGATTAACAACTAATACTATTAACAAAAAATGCAAATTCCTTATTACAAATGATATTCAGTTGGAAATGCCAAATTATTTAATGAGACACTTTTTTGCTTATTGTTTGATAACTTCTCCACATCAGGTGAAATAATTATCGATGACATGAGTAACACATCATCCAGATAATCATCAACCAATCTTGCTTTTCTTTTAAATTTCTTTTAGTATATTTAATTTTTAATAAAAGTTTTTCACAAGCATATCTACTTTCAAATAAATTTTCTCATTATTTAATAGGCTTTTATATTTTCCATTGGGCAAATCATATTTCTTGTTGAAGCCAGCAGATTTGGAATTAAATTTTGATTTCAACATTCATCACATTGTAAGTCAATTAATTCCAACTGATACTTTTCTGCCATTTGCACCACAAATTCATCAGATAATTAGTGTCCAGGTGTAAAGTTGGTGGACTGGACAAAAATCTTTTGTTGTCCAAATGTGACCCAGAGGCCAGGTGTTGCTAACCCCTGTTCTAGAAGAACCTTGGTTCTGTGGCTGTGATCACCCCTTTTGTAAATGAAACTGTATCATCTTGTTCAATTTTACTTCCTATAATACTACATTCAGGTCTGATTTTATCTCTGATATTTTTCCTTGTAGAACACTTTCAAAAGCTGTGCAAAATGTCTGGTAGATAACATGACAAATTGTTCAAACTCTTGGAACTTTCGGATAGCTACTCATACTTATTATTAGAAACTAAATTTGCTCAAAGATGACCATAGTTTGAAATTGTCATTTTTATCTCTGATCTGCAGTTTTAAAGAAAAAACAGTGGAAACAGGGCGAGGAATAATTGAGCAGTGCTAAAAAAGAAAAAAAAAGAAAAAAAAAAAAAAAGAAAAGACCTAGACAGTAAAATGAGAACAATCCTCCATAGATTAAATAAAGAGTTCATTTTAATATTCCCTGAAGGCTACCATATTGAAGAAGGTTGGCAGGAACAACACCTGAAACCTTGTGATAGATGAGGACATTAGTCCAAATGTAAATAATCATATCAGAAATTCAGGCAGATAAGTTTAAATAAATTTAGATTAAGGTTCTACAAAGCTGTTACCATTCAATAATTTCCTTATCTGAAAATTAAATCTGAATCAAAATGATTAAGAAATTTCTGAAGAGACAGAATTTTTTTTTTTTGTGGGAAAGTTTTCGCAAAGGCTTAAAATTTGTGTATTTGTATGATCAGGACTTTTGACATAGGTTTTTTAAGATCATTAAAAGTAGTTAATGTCAGTTTGGAAGAAGTCTAATATCTAACTTTTAGAAGTCTAAAGCCACTCGTACCAAACTAGAGCAAGACAAGTTATTTTCAGGATTGAAATATGTCAAAAATGAGTAAAGCTTTTTTTTTCTTTTTATATAATTTCAATGATTACAAAATGTTTAGTTTTATATGTGTTACTTCAGTATCCATTGCTTTGTTGGGGGCGAGATTATCAAATTTCAATTGTCCATTTAAAATTTTACATTACATTAAGTTTACACTTAGACATAAAAAATAACCTCCAGAAGAGCCGTACGTTTCAGCTTACACTTTAGTGGTTGTTGTTATTGTCTCAACAACAGTAACACAGTTCATTTCAATTTCAAATCGGGTGTGTATGACTGACAAAAATCTTAGCAAAATTCAAGAGCTTAAAAGAATAACCATTTATATTGTTAACATATTTTTAATTAATTTAATTTATTTTCCTAACGATAACATATCCACTGTAAAGGGAAATTTAAATTTCATATTGGCTTAATTGCTCTAGCAGGAAGTAAAAAAATCGTGACGTTTCCCTATTAAATACAAATTATTCACACATTTCAAGAAAGAAAGCGCGGGCTACCCACATTAAACCGGCCTTGTGCCACATTTAATCCTCGTGGGTGGATTAATAAATACCAAGAAAGAAAGAAAGAAAGAAAAAAAAAAAAAAACGAACAAAAACATAAACTTATGAAATACACTTGTGCGCCACCGAAAACTTCGGAATCAATTTTGGACTGGAACATGAATTTATTTTATACTCAGACGAAGGTACATTTGAAAAAGTGAAAGTGTCAGATTACAACTTACGATACAACCGGACAATTTCAGTTTATCGTCTTCTTAGTTCTTAATAAATAATACTGAAAAAAAAATGTGGTATGCGTTGTTGAAACCATAGAAACAAAAGATGGACTGAAATTATTTAATTTCTATAACGATACTGAAAGTAAAAAAATCATTCATTCACAAATGCTTAACTTGAATCACGTTGTCACGCTAAAATAGATTTTTTTTGTTCTTGACAATTTAAATTCTTTTTTCTGATGTCGTCGGTTCATCGGCGATAGGTGTCAACGTAGAAAATTTAACATAGAGAAAAAATTCATCCCAGACTACAATTCAGGATGCATGCAATGCAAATTTCAAAATTGGGGAAGTATCTAACTAAAAAAAATCTTTAAAGGAATAATGATTGCAATATCTTTTAAAAAAAATCCTTCGTCTATAAAAGTAACGATGAAAAAAATCAATATTTTAAAATTTAATTAGCAAACGTTGATCCATCATGTGATAATTTGACGGAAAAATATGTTCTTCAGAATTGGGCAGACACTGTTTCTAATTTGTGTAACAGTAACAACACACTCATTTGATGGTAAAGAAACACGATTTATGACAGAAAGGCTAACAACAATCATCAACAGCCTTTTTTTCCTCTTTAAGTTTGAAATAAAGTAAAAGCTTGTCCTCAATAATTAATGAGAGAATATTTAAAAAAAAAAGTCTACCAGAAACACCATAAAAAAGTAAAACTATTTTTATTTTTTTTACTTTCATTTTCAAAGATTCCTAGAAAAAGAAAGTTACCGAATATTTGTATTTTTACAACATGAACATTAATTCTATTTTTATAACGATTAGCAGAGAATATAAATGAAGAAAAAATGTTTTTTTTCTTTCTTATTCGAAGAAAAAAAAAATCAATACTGTATACTATTGTTGATTAATGTGTCGTTGTAATGTAGTACACTACAGACAGCGACACATAATTAAAAATACTAAGTCACTAGAACATTTTTTATAATAACTAAGATAGATATAAAGATATTTTTGATACAAAAATAGTAACATAAAATAAAGTAAAACATGACAAATTTTTACCTGTAAAAATTGCTCAGAGAAAAATCATTGATGAAAACATCCAAATACCAGATAAACGACTTATATCGCCCAACAGACGTCTGCTGGAGGCCGCCATTTAAAGAAGCTAACTACTTATTCGTCGCGCAAGAAAGTAAATACAATAAAAACAAAGTACATTTAATTCTAAAATACACAAAAGACAAAAATGTGACATAAAAAGAAAATTAGATTTGTAAACACATTATTTAATACTTACAAACATTTTATTTTAAAGTCTGCAATAATTTGTTATGATTTAGGAAAAAAATACCAATGCTTGAAATACGAAACAAATGTTTGGAATGAAAGATCAGCCTTACACCGCCTGACGACCACGGTGCCTTGTCGAGATTTATAAACATTTAAAATACTACAAGCAAACATATTTTTCACAAAATATTTTAAAACTTAATTCTATTTTCATAATTGCAAATCTTTACATCTAATTATTGGTGTTACTTTTAGTATTGCAGCCTCCAATGGCTGGCAATCGCCGGCCGGCGCCAACAACACATTCTTCCAGCACGTCGTCCACCAAGTTGACAAGACACGTAAAAATCAAGAAGGTACGTTTCTAATCAATTAAAAAGGTATCAGTTGTAATAAATCTGAAATATTACGTTAGAAACGAATTTTCTTTCGTCTACACATAATACAATAGCTAATCGTGTAGGCGAATGGTAAGTATTTCATATGACTTGGAGGGTGGGCTAAAAAACGTGTTTGTCTGACAATAAAAGACTCTTAGTCTTCTTAGTAAAATAATAATCTTAGTAAAATATTACACGTAACACACTCTTAGAGAGTGTTACGTGTATTATTTTACACCTGAGAGTAGTGGACATTTCAGTACTCTGCAGAGAGTCATACCTTATGGTGACGTAAATGAATTTTAAAAAATTCTTGCGGTTGGCTCAAACCTGAATCTAGAAACGGGGTTTATTTTTTAATTTAGTCTTTTCTATTTATTTGTAAATAAATAAAATATGGTGGAATACTAAAACAAGGAACTCGTCGAAAATAAAACGAGCTCTTACCCTGGTTCATGTGAATACAATTTTTTACGTTGTAAACTAGGTTGTATCAGATAATAATAGAAAAATACAATTTAATAAAATTACAAAAAAATGTCTTTCATCATGAGGATCGACCTTTAAAACGCTGCCTTTTAACTTTTTTTGTACCTGATGACAACTTGCCTGAGTCAGGCCTGACTATATTTTTGTACGCTCGGCTTAAGTTAAATTTTACGAGAAAATGTGTATTCATTTAATTTTCATTCCCATCTCCATTGATAATGTTCTACGAGTGTTGAAACTTGATAGATTAACTTTTTTTTATATTTTCGTTTTCTACCAAGAACTTATGACGATAAGTAAAATAATCAAATGCAAAGCTTAAAAAAAACTGTTGACTGCTGTTTTTCTGCAGCATTTCTAGAGCTATGCAGTTTTTTTACCCGTCAATAATGCAGTTTGCCGTTTGCAGAATCATCATTTTCCCTCTTACACTGTCCGTGTTTCACTGGCTATTTTAATTTTTGCCCACCATTAAAAAAAACAAAAACGGTTTATTCTTTTTACCTCAGAATTATGCATTATATTGCAAATGACTGATAACGTCTGGTTTTAAGGAGAGGTTCAGAAAAAAAATGAAAAATACATAACTGAAGTCAGCATTAAAAACGTTGAGAAATCACGTGACTAGACAAAAAAAAAATTACAACCAAACAAATCCAGCTGTTGGCGATTTTCTAAGTCATTTTCATTTTTTTTTATAATTTTACAACCTTGAAAAAAAAAAAAACAACCAAACAAACAAAACTTATTGTTCAGAAAACATTTTGACGTTTTCAGAAAGGCTTGATTCAAATTGATTGATCGTTCGAGTACAAAACTACTAAAATCATGTTTGTTTAAAAAGACAACCCGTGCTTGTCAGAGCCAGTGATTAATTTTTAATCATTGAGGTTTCTTATTGCATTTTCAGCTGGGTTGGCCTTCATGTCTTTAAATGTGAGACTGGTTGTGTTAATTTGTTGCATTGGAACTGTTTCTGTTCATCCCAATTCATATTAAATAAAATTTAAAAAGGTCGTGTTCCATATTCTCTCTATTGTACATTTAATTTTTAGATGAACAGTGCTTAAAGAGCTGGAATTTATTTCTCTGTAATTAAATTGATAGATTTATAAACTCAGTATGGTTATCAAAATATAAATATAAGGCGTAGTTCATGTTCTATTGAAGATATCGTTTCCTTTTTTTGGTGTTTCTTTTTTTTATCCTAAAATCTGATTTTTTTTTCTTTATCTAAAAAGCCAATTCAGTGGATAAAAAAAAAAGAAAAAAAAGACATTAATTCCCTATGTGTTTTGAGGGCGACAAGCAAGCTGAAGCTGATACTGAAATTCTTCTAACACAATTATTAAAAATCCATTTTCTGTGACCTTGGGGAAACTGTGCTATCAATTATTTTTACAATACATCAGTTGAACTTAACATCTTTATTTGAAATGCAGTGCATATGCACTGAAGCACACAAATGAAACAAACTTACTGAGGATTTTATTTTTAATTATGCAGATTTTTTTATTTACTATTTGATTGAAAAGCTATTTCTAGATTAGAAATAGATCTTTACGGGTAATGGGTGTGTGGGTTGATATAAAAACTTTCAATTAGTTAAAAATACCACTAATAACGCTGGCCTTCTGGTGTTTTGATCTAGTTAGCTTTCTTAGAAATCTAATTCCTTCATTATAGTTGATTCACTGTGGTCTTCCACAGTGTGCTGGTCAAACTCTCGTCCTCCGGGTAGAGAAGTACCCAGACGAGGCTATGCCGAAGGGTAGAGTCTCGTCTGGAGATTGTGTAGAGACAGCTACCCAACTCCGTGTACACACGGGGTCTACGGAGAATTTTTGACCGGGCTTACGGGCTCGGATACCCAACAATAAGCTTGGCCTTGTGCCGCATCCGACAGCGTGGGGCGGTAGGTATATCTTCATTAGTTCCGGCCATAAGACGGACTGCAGCAGTACTACTGCTGCAGTAGCGTGTCTACTCTAGAGCAAGATAACCTGACGGAGCCCATCTCTCTTCAGGCTGGTTTTGAATTCAGTTTTGCTTTTGCTTATCCTAGATTGGTTGCCACCCAAGGCAAGAGAAACAAATCTGATCTCTCATAGCTGAAGTAAGGATGGGTCCATGCCATTTCAAAGACAATTATAACACTTACACTACACTACAGTGAGTAACACGACGTGGACGAAAAGAAGTGGACTTTGAATACGACACGTCAATTTCATTTTCTGCACATATTCTACTAGTACACTTGTTGTTTTTTTAAGTGTAATTAATTTCATTTTATAACAGAGTAGATTTTTGAATTATGAAAACTGAAAGTGAATTTAATTTATTTACAGTATGATACCTGCTCAGGTGACGTATTTATTTTTTTTGTGTCAGATAGCTTAGTCAAGCAAGACTCAAGAGATCAACACTCAACAGATATGACCATTTGTGCCAGTTTCTGACGTTATTTATATGTAAAAAAATAAATTTTAGTAAATAATACCAAGGGATAATAAATAAAAATTCGAAAATAGTACTTTTGCCAATTTTATTAACCTGATTTCCATAAAAACTTTTTAAATCAAATTTTCTTTGTTGTACAATCATCAATATTTTAGGTTTGCTTGTAGAATAAATGCTGAAGTATCTATTTTACATTCAACATTTTTTCAGTTGCAGAATACCTGAAAAATGCTTGTTTTGCAAATATCTATTTACTACATAGTCAACTGAATGATTTACAGTTTACACATATATGCATTTTTCTCACACTCCACCATTTTTAGCTTTACTGAAATAGTTTGCTATTTACAGAACAGACGCAAGTTATTTTTTATTGTTTACATAACATTAACAACAAATGGATATTTTTTTACAAAGAAGTAATCCCCAAAAGAAAGGCACTGACGTATGCATTCATGTAGCATCCAAACTTGAAGTTGCTAAAAGAATTAAAAATGAGCTTTTTAATATTTTACTAAATAATCGAACTTGTTACAATTAAGTTATTAACGAAAAAAAACAAAACAAAACAAAAAAAACAAAAACACAACAAATTACATTGGTTACACTACACACCAAATGTTTGTTCTACCAACTTCATTTTTATGATTAAATTACTTTTTAATTGATTAGCTATTTTTTTCTTTTCATACATAAAAATAAATTAAACTTCCTTACATAAAACTGACGTCAGGACATAAGTAAACCGCATTTCTCTTGGGACCGCTTCTTTAACAATACTTTCCAAATGCATTGTAAATTTCTGACACACACAAGAAATACTTTCTTAAAGAAAGTTTCTTTGGATAATTATAAATATAATCAGGATACATTCAATTAAAAAAACAAATTGATAAGGAGGAAAACAAACATTTTAAGCATTTCCAAAAATGTTTATTAAAAGTAAAACAAAGGAAATTAAGAGAAAGTATGTTTCAAGAAACTTGATTCAAATTCGCATTTATGAAAGCCAGGCGTCCATAATACACTCATATTCTATTTATTTTTAACATCAAATTCAGGTGTTTCTACAATTGTGAAAACAAAAAATGTTGTCCGGAGGCATCAATTTCCAGAATTTCCTTAAGATATGGTAACTATTTGATTTTGAGAAAGGCAATTCACACCATAATATCGTAATTTGTGAACTTGACAGGAAGAAGTAATACTTAGTAAAACTAGTCTAAAACAAAATATTTTAAAACAGATGTGACTAATGATCAAGTCAAAGTGATTTTATTCTATCATTAATTCATTTAAGTCACATCTCAAAATTATGCTAAACAATGATCATTAATGTGAAAATTTATTCAAATTTAATGAAATTGCTAATAATTGGTAAGTTTAAATTTTCAAACATTGATTATGCAAATAACTTTTTAGTTCCGAAATACTTTTAAAATATAGATAGTATCAAGATTTTAAGTGTAAACTCGCAACTTTACAGTACACTTTGACTTATAGTGTGTCACAGTAAACGGTATTGTATTTTTTTTTTTTTTTTTTTTTTTTGGGATCTTTCTAGTTTTACCAATTATTTGAAATTTTTGCAACGAATTTATCAAACTTGCTTGAATTTTTAAACCAAAGAACAGAAATTCAAACAGATTTTTATAAAAATTATATGTCCAAAGTTTTCATACCGACAATTTTTTTACATAAACAATATAGTTTGAAATTGAATCTAATTTTTTTGTTAGAAATAACTTTTTCATTTTTTTTTTTAATAGAACAGGATGTTTTGTTTAACTTTTTACCAAGCCCATTTAAAAATACTTGTTTTCTCTGAAGTAATGTGAGCATTAATTTTCAAAACAGGATATGTTGAATTAAATATGAGAAAATATTTTGGATTAGTCATTTTTTTTAAATGTCAAAGTTAGCTAAAAAAACTCATCCTTTAAAAAACTGCACGAGTTTCATTTCCTACTGAATAGAATTTAGGTTAAAAATCTAATTTAGTTCGGTCGATATTATTACGTAAAAATAGTTTCTGGCTGGGAATTTGTTTTGTTGACATTAAAACATGATTTATCTATGGTTTTATAATTTCATACCTTTTTATGTCAACAATAACACTGACAAACAAACAAAAAACGATTTGAAGTCTCATCTAACCAACAACGAGTGTCGCGTAATTAAAACGGTAAAATTCCGAACAGAAATAGAAGAAAGCAGAAAAGAATCGAATGAAGATAAATAACTTAAGACGACAACCGTAATAAACTGTGATAGACGGGAATAACAACGAGATGGCTGCATAAGAAGAGGTCAATGGGTAAATTATCGATCGATCAAGCAAGACGATTTTAAAAATGCAACCACTGCACTTGCTGTGCACATATTTTCGGATTTATTTCTTGCATTAAACATCGTCACATGATTCTGTAGCCAACCAAAAGTGCCAGATTTTAATGAATGAAAAATTCGCCCAAGAAAAAAAAGAAAAGAAAAAAGACAAACACCTGTCAATTCTCAACGAGAACTAGATCTGATAATTGCTTCTTGTTTTTAAATAGGCGAACCAGTTTATTTTTGTTTAAAACAACAATGAAAAAAAAAAACTAAACTGATTCAGCACCCTCTACACAGCTTTCTTTAGCCATCAAATATCGAACTGTCGAGCAATCTGCAGAGAGTTGTTTATGCATTGTGTGCCAAGGCAAAGTAGAAAAATACTACATAAAAATACAAGTGCTGAGTCATCAAGCAATGGCCGTGTCAGTCAGTGCATGCTGAATCATCATTTTGCAGCCAACTCCCCAAAATAATAGCAGTACTGCTGCTACACTGCTTATCAAGTCTCTATCTCGTTGCTCGCACCTTTCATCCCTTCTACCACCCGTTACTTATAGATAAGTAGAAGCTTATGTAATTTGTAAGTAGTAGTGACAGTGTACTGTAGTTGCAGATAATACTGGGGAGGAGTATCTGCTTTTTAATGCCTGGTAAATTTGAAAAGATACCTCACGAGTTATGTTGGGAAATAGGCATCATCGACTGGTGGTATTTTTATGACGATGAAATAAACAAATAATGTGCGTGTTAGTAAGAGTGTAATGCTCTGGTATGAACCGACCAGAACCTATTTTAAAAAAAAAAATTTTTTTTAGGTGTATCTCATTTGTTTAACGATTAAAAATTGAAATAAACAACAGTATCAAGCAAGTAAAGTTGAACAAAGATTTTAATAACGAATTTTTTAAAAACCAGTAACAATTTCGATTACACCTGAAATAGTTGCTTCAATCAACATGATTACAAAGTTTTATTTAATTTTCATTGCAAGTAAAGGCTGAATTAGACAGTAATCCATTTCTGTGCACTGGTAGCGTATATTGTAGAATGTAGAGTAGACAAAACCCCTATTTCTCTCTCACGCGCGCGCACGCACACACACAGATCCTCAACAGACAAGAATAAAATAATTATCGATTAAATTGACATTGATAAAAATACGTGGTCGTTGTAAAAAAAATATTTGGATACTAGTTTTATTTTAGGTATCAGTTTGAGGAGGCTTGATTTAAAAACTTAATTGCAAACTTATTTACGGTAAATAATTTACCAAAAAAGAAAAAAAAAACTTAAGTGGTGTTACTGTTGTTATTGTTACTTTGTGTCATTTCTTCAGTGTGCTAAAAAAAAAAGTTGACATTTTTTTTGTTATTTTTTAATTTTTTTTTTTTTTTTTTTTTTTTTTTTACATCCACTTGAAATTTGTACTTTTCTGTAGATCGAGCACTTGCAAGTATAGCTCCATGACAACTGGTCAACGTTGTTTTTCTTGCCAAGTTTATTAGTTTCCAGTAAGAAAAAAAGAATAACAACACAAATAGCCCTTACCCCTTGCGGCCAGTCTAATTCTTGTGTAAAGTCCACAGGTTTTATGATCTCTTCGTTTTCTAAGTAATCATGTGACCAAAAAAAAAAAAAAAACCTATATCTTTTTCTGCGCAGTGTACACGACAACAAAAAAACAACTCTTTGTCTAGTTTTTGGCTTCTCTTATTATTACTGGGCTTTTAAAATGTTAACGTTGTTACCGTGGCTTTTAGTAATTAATTCTCTCTTCTCGTTTTGTTGATGGTCTGGGCGATTCGGTAGAGATCGTATGCCGTCAGGCCTCGCGAAAACAAGGATCTCTCTAATGCCGACGTAAAATGTATTGGTAGTAACTGCCACTCCTCCTTTCATTGTCACACCTCCTGCCACCGCCACCCGAACGCCAGGTTTTGTCACACCTCCTCGATTTCTCTTCTCCTGCTACTGCCATTCTCACTGTCACACCTACCTCTGTGACTGCTACTGTCACTGCAACTTTAGTGTTTAATTCCTGCTTCGGCATCCCCCCTCTTTCTACGCCACCTACTCTTACTACTTCTTTTACTATTTCCTTCCTCATCTCCTCTCACTTTCAACTCCTCCCATTGCTATCAACATTACTACTACTACTACCACTGAAATTAAAAACACTATCAGTTGTAGTATAATCATATTCTTTTTATTATTATTCGTAGTAGTAGTATATCTGATGCTGTTACTACTACCATTACAACTACTATTGTGTGATAGGAGCTTGACAAACCAAAAACGAAGTCGTAACGAACGGGCGGACGTGAAGACGAAGAAAAACGAACAGTTATACACAATAACACTTCGTTAAAATAAGTTTTTTCAGCTCTTTAGTATCCGCAGAGAGAAGACCTCTATTTAAGCAACATTTTTAAAAAAACTGTCTCATTACTTTCTGATGTGTTATTATTTTCGCGTATTTATATGTAGAAATTTATACTATATATGTATAACCCCCCTAGTGACTACTACTGCTACTATCGTACCCTACCAGTAGAGTAGATGTAGTAGTAGTAGTAGTCGTAATGACAGTAACTTAGTAGACACTTTTCCCCTCTTGTATACATCATTCATTTGCTTCTCTAAGGTTATTGTTTGTAACTTCACCTACAATTTATTAAGTGTGATCTTTTTTGCACTGTTTTTTTTTTTAAATTTAGTAAACTTAATTATTTAATTTCATTATTTATTTTAATTTTAAATACTTTTTTCTGACCTGCTTTCAAGAAACTTGTCAATTCGCAATCATTTAGAAAATCGTTATCGATGAATAAGTTGTCTCTAAAGAAAGATAGATGTTGACAAATATCTAGAGAGAACTTTATTAAAAATAATTCTTTGAACTTTTAAAAAATTTGAATGCAAAGACCTATTGTTACTTCTTCGCTGAAAAAAAAAATCGAAACGTTTCCGCCTTCTTTAATTTTTTTTTGTTGTTGTTTGAAAGAAACAAACAAACAAAAAAAGAAGCAAGTTCTACACTCGCCTAATTGTTAATCTCCATCTCCCACCCAACTGTGATTCCTTAAAAAAAAAAAAAAACTACAACAAACAATACTTCTATCACTTCCAACGTCTATCTGTCTACAGCTACAGCAGCAACAACAGCACCATCACCGGACCAACTTGAAGAAGTTCAAAATACTTCAACTTAAAAACGATCTTATAATCACCAAATTATTCCTCGTACCAATTTTGACACATACGTTCTCTTTTTTTGTGTGTGTGTATTTTTTTTTCTACATCTTGCCATCTTGACCATTGTTTGTAACCACCTCGTGATAACCCTCGAAGTGGACTGGTTTGTTCCCTTTTCGTCACAGAGATCACCCAGGGGACACTTTTATCTTAAGGAACAGACCCCAATCCAGGACGGCGGTCTCCGTGTCTTTACATGCTGGCCCCCACCAGCAAAGATTATAGCTTACTATTTACGACATGAGTAAGAAGGTGAGTTCATACTCTACTGACACTCGAATTAATGTACCTTATTGTAATTTGTTTTGGGAATAAGTGATGCGTTAGCATTCTTATTCCAATTTCGTCATAGTGGTGATAAATATCAAATTTTATGTCTGCACTCTCTTTGATCTTGTGACTTCCCCCCACCTTTTTTGTTGTTGGAGCAAGTGATGAGAAATAAAAATCGTTTACATAAGTAAATAAATAGATTTGTCTACCAGATAAAATTATCGTTTTTTTTCGAAGGTGAACGGCGAACTTAAGTTTAACTGTTTTAGTGACAAGATCTAAATATGAACCTTAAAAAGATTTAAATCATTTTTAGTTTTTATTCGTTTGTGTATGTACAGCCAGAAGAAAAGTTTTTGAGTTTTGATCTGTTTAAAAATAACGTATGACTTCAGTTCGTTTATTTGAAAAACTTCTTAATCAAACAAAAAACGTAACAAGTAGTAAAACATTATTTTTTGTGTTGTTTTCGTTCTTTAAAAACTTATTTCCCATTTTCAATAAGATTTCTTCTGGTTGAATTACATAATAAATTTTGTTTTTATTGTTAAAGTATCTTTTTTGTTCTATTTTGACTAGTTGCGCAACATTTTTTATTTTTAATTGAGATCGCACGTTGTGGGGGGGGGATAACTTTGAAACACGCCTTTGTTCGTTTATTTATGTCTTCAGAATTAGCACACCCACACTAATTTTTCGTATATGAATTCGGTAGAGATGGATAATAAAAATTCCAACTTTTTAAAAATTGATATTAACCACTTTTTCCTTTTAAAACGAAAACACGCACGCACGCACAAAAACCATGCTGGCTGCTGATAATGGCCGAATTAGCAAAAAAAAAGTTTTTTTCGAAAAAGCACGTGCTCTGTCTTGAGTCTTACCATTAGGGCATAAATGTAATTGTTTGTATACATACTTAATTGTACATTATACTCTTTTCTCGATCACTTGAAAAAGCTTACATTTTTTTCTGTTTCTGCGTGTAGTAACATGTTCACTATCTCGCCACAAAGGGTGTAGAAACTTTGAAATTAGGACTTTTAAAAAAACAGTTTATCCATCAAAAACAAGTGAAAAACTTATATAGAGTTGATTGGTTGTTTGTATATAACTTTGTTATCCGCTTTCTTTGTTAGGAAGACGTATCGCCTTAAAACGTTGATTAGTTTTTTTTTAAATAATTTACGTTTCTCTGGAAAACTTAAAACTTTTAAGTTTTCCAGAGAAACGTAAATTATTTTTTCTTAATTGCAAATGTGGCCAAAAATAGCCTTTTATCTTTTGATTTATCTCATTGTAATAATTTTCAACTCTTAGTTTTCTCCTCCTTTGTTTCTTAATTAATTGCCAAGTAAGTTTTTTTTTGTTTATTTAATTCTTTTGTTAATATCATCTAATTTTTCTTATGAAACTCCATTCACTTTTAAATACTTGCTAAAAATAATAATTTGTTCTGGAATGAAAGAGAAAGAAAAAAAAACTACTACTTGCACCACTACCCCTGGTAGTGGTACTTTACATTTATTGTTAGTTGATTTCATTGCTTTGTAATTATAGTGGTACAACCGTACCACTAACTGTTGTTGACTTACAGATCATCAAACATACATTTTACAACTCTATTTATTGCTGCTTAGTCGCTAATGACAACAAACATTTTGAACTAAGAAATAAACAACTTTAGTTTACTTACGATCATCCACACAATTTGAATTATTATTCAAAATTTGGGCGTAATGTTTTCTTTTTTTGTTTTTTTGTTTTTTTATAGTATTTTAACTAAAAATATTCTATTTTCTTAAGGGTGTGGAAACTATTTGTTTTCTGTTGCAATGACCTTTCCGAACATAACACGTTGGTTGCAACGGATTTTACAAGAGGGCGCTAAAAAGTTTTCTGATCCCCCAAAAATCCTTACAAATAATTTTTTAAATTGGTCATTTTGGGAAGTGGGTCGGGCCAATAACTTTTCTCAGTTTTCTGCACCCCTCTGTAAGTCGTTTGAGTTTCTTTCTTTGTCTTACCCACAAACAAAAGAACTCATGGCCTTTTGCTGCTTTTCTCTCAAAAAATCATTTGCCATTGTGTTTTCAAAACTAGTGTTGGACCTTCCTTTTAAAACTTAGTCTTTTTACTCTTTAGTCTTTACTTTCTTTATTTCTTTTAAATGTCCTTTGTTAGTATATCCTGTCTCTGACAATAACTCGGGGTTTGTTACTTGTTGGGTTCTCTTTGTGACTTACTTTAAAAAATAGTTAGGTTCTTAGAGATCGACGGAAAAGTTTGTCTATAAAATCGCAGTTTTGAGTTAGATTCACTTTGTTTAATTTTAAATTCAATCATATATTTTATAAGAAATAACCTAATTGTGAATTTTTTTTGCGTCATTGACCAGCAATTTATAAGCTTCACTCAGCAATCTGTTCGGGAACCAGTTGATACTGAATTTAAATGTGTGTCTTTCTTTTTAAATCAAAATTATGAAACTTCGTTTAATAGTGCATAAAGTTTTTTTTTTATTTCAAGAAAGTGATGTTTTGTTTGTTCTAAAAGTTTTTTTTAAACTTTTTTTTGAGTTTTTGACATTAATTAGGGGTGGTTGATTTTATTGAAAATCTCTAAAAGTATTTTCAATCGAAGTTTTTTTTATTGTTTTCGTTCCTTGTGGCCATGTTTTCCTTTTACTTTGTTTTATCAAAACAACTCTTTTCACTTAGCGGTGACATTGGGGAAAAATCAGCATGAAATTTTAGTTTTTACGGTAAATTTAGGTTAAAGGTGTGCGTTTCTTTTTCTTTTCCTTTTCTTCGTAGTAATCATTTGGTTGGGAGGAAGAACTTGCATAGCGCTTTCAACCTTTTCAGCTTCTTAGAGACTGCAAGTGCAATCTCTGAAAATGTTTTGTAAATATAAATCATAGAAGTTGTTTTCATAGCTTTCAAGATTTATTTTTTAATTTTCTTTTTATTTACAGAGTTTTTCTTGTTCTTTAATATTATTGTCTAATTTCAACTGTGCAACATGTTTATATAAACTTTTAAAGTTTTCGCTTAAATGCAAGTCACGTCATTTTTCTTCTTCAACTCAGCAGCACAAATGTTGCGATTATCATATTTTTTTATTTTTTTATTTTCTTTAAATTTCCAAAGTGTGTATTTTTTTCTAATTTTATTTTATTTTGGCAATCTTGAGTTTTTATACTGTCAAAAATTAAAGTGTATTATTTGCAATGTGCGGTATGTTGATAGAAATAAAGTATAAGTACCTTAACTTTTTTCTTTTTAAAATTTCGTGACTCACTCATTGTTTTGCAATAACAGCATTCCTCCTACGCGAGTCTTTTCCATCTCGGATTACGTTTAACAATTTCGCATACTTTAAGTTCTAGAAAACTTGATACAAATTTGTTCATACCGCACAACATTCCATTTCTAGCGCCCATGGTAACGAAACATCCACTGTGTGTGTGTGTGTGTGGCCCACCTATTAATAAACAAAGACATTATTCATGATCAGTAAAAAGTCTTAAGAAAATATTTTAAAAATAAAACTTAGATTATTATTACAATTATTTTTCTCTTTTTGGAGTAAAGTAATCAATTTAGAGAATGTTTGACGTTTTTATGATGGGCATCATGGAATTTATTAGTAAATAATTAACAATTATTTAATTATGAGAGAATTTCTTTCTAACTCTCTATTTTATTAAATTGAAATAGCTTCTGTTTACCTTACGACAAAGAAAACTTTCCTTACAATAGAAACCAATCCAGAATGATATATTGAGTTATTTATTGTCTATTATTACTGATTAGAGAAATATAGAAAAATTCACATTTATTTTTAAAATGATAGTTGGGACTTGATAAATTTTTGTTCAAACTCATTCTCTTAAATAATTTCACTTTGTCATGAACAAAGGTGATACATTTTCTGCTTTCATAAATCATGCAAATTTCAGTCTTTTCAGAAATAATAAAAGTAAGACATGTCCTATTGATAAATAAATAAATGACAATGATATCTTTGTCATGATTGAGCAAGAAATGCTTGGTAATCAGTTTTACCATTCTGTTTTCAAGAGCCTTTTGAAAAATCATTTTGCAGAGTTTAAAAATGTAACTTTAGCAATATTAAGGCCTAACTTTTCAGAACTTTAAAAGAAGACATAAAATGTCTAAATAGTGAGTAGGGGAAGTGAACCAATATGTCAGATATTTGACAATATTTTCTTTAAAATTGAAAAAAAAATCCAACTAAATAATATTAGATTTCATTGTCTCCCTCTTAACAATCATAAATTTTGGAAAAGTTTCCAGTTAACAAATAACCATCATTTTCCATGCAGTATACAACTTTAATGCAAATGATAAAAGAATCTATACACAAGCAATTGTGGCTAATTTATAGGTGAAATAGCAAAGTTGACTATGCCCTCTAGCTTTGGATAGCAACCAATCTAAGAGAAGGAAAATTCTGAATTCCAAACCATGGAGCAAGTAACTGAAAAAAACCATTCCATTATTTTTTCCAAGAATGAAAATTGACAGATAATAAAGAAAAGGAATCTGTATAGTTGTGACTGCCTACATCCTGATGAGACATATTAAAAAATCTCTCTAATAAGAGATCTGAAAAAATAAATTATTTTAAATTGAATTATTGGAGAAGTATAAATTCATCTCTTCTCCCCCCCCCATAGCTATAGGTTAAACATCAGGGTAGACTAAGCGCTCTAACCTTGGATAGCAAACAGCCTAAGAGAAGAAAAACTTTGAATCTGAAACTAAAGAGAAAAGGTAACCATTCCACTTGCTTTCTGAAGCTGTCACAGAAATTCATAGATAATAAAGAAAAGGAATCTGGAGTTCTGAAGACACATGGTATTTTTTTTAATTGAATATCAATCTGTAATTGTTTAAATCTTTTTTGTTTTTACTTTATTTTTTTTTTTTGAAGACCACTTAGAAAACTGTTGGATTCAAATCATCACAACATTTACAGAAGTTTTGCCAAAGTTCCAATAGTAAATGAACATATTTCATTTTCTTTCTCTGTATAGATGATATACTTTTACATGCTGAGATTGTACTGAGGACAGAAAAGATCATTGAGGTTTAAATTACTTCTGGCAAGTGAATTTAAGATGGCACTCTTTGAGGCTCCCGAATGAAACCTGCAACCTATGATTCGCACTGTTCTACAACTGAGTTGGACCCATTTATGACATTTTATACTGAATTTTTTTTAGTATGTCTAACTTTGCATTGTTGAAAGAAAGTTTAAGTACTCAGTTGGTATATATATATATATATATATATATATATATATATATATATATATATACCCACACACATTCAGTATAATGATAAGTAGTTTATTTTAATAATGGTACCTTTCTACTTTTAAACTAGTGTTCTTTGAGCATTTTCCTGACTCACCAAAACCTGATTTGTAGTCAACTACCAATTACTGTGAATCTTGCTTTTATTTTTTTTTTCTTCTGTACCCCCTTCCTTACACATGTACGACCAGCAGGACAAGTAATTCTTATGGTTTGAATCATCTGTGTTGCATGCAAAGAGAAAATTGATAATTCCTTATCACTACTAAGTTGTCTATAAAACAACTACCCTAATTATATTGTTGGCACCCCAGTGATTTACTTGTTGAATGCCTGTCACCTTCCCCAGTTATGTGTATACCACTTAGTATAACTTATATTGACTGGTTGCATGCACCTACTGAAAGGTAAGCAGGTGCTATATATGGTCAGCTATGTATTGAATTGGACAGATATTATAGCCTATGAAAGCATAACTTTGTTTTGCTCATAAATTCCAGGACTCCTGAAGCCCAGGAGCTAGAATGCTTTTGATTATGAAACTATTTTAAATATTATCAAATGTTATTTGTTTTAATCTAACAAATAAATTTGTGAGATTAAATTTTGTTTCTGAAACCAAAGTGCCTATTCATAGACTGTCCTATTTATTTTCATTATAGCAAAATATTTGTGTATGTATGTGTAAAGAAAAATTTGAATTTTTTTTTTTTTTTTTTTTTTTTTTTTTTAAGAAAATATGTCAATAGATCATACTACAGTAAACATTTGGATATTGCAGATGTCTTTTTCTGAACATTGAGTTTTGTAGATCAGAAATTTTTATTATAGTCAATTATATTTCCTCATGCTGTATATTTTGTAGATTTTAAAAAGAAACTTGTAAACTTTACCAATCTAGAGTCTTTGCGTTTTGAATTCTCAAAACTGGTCAATAAATGAGTCTAAATTTCTTTCTGGGTTTAGGTTAGATAAATGCATTAAGGCCCTATATGTGGCACACTCAATGAAGACTTATGTTGTTAGTTTCATTTCAAACCAAAAGCCTCAGCATACCCTCCATTACAAATGCTCAAACTATGTAGAATTGATATTTGTATGAGATGATTACAAATTTGACATTTGAAAGTTTGAAAGCATCGCATTTCTGCAGCTAGTATTGAACCTAGACCATCAGGTTAAAAATATCTTATCAGACAAGTTCTAATTCTTTTAAATTTCATCAGATAATATATAAGTTTATATGTCACTTTTGATAATAGAATGATTAAAAAAAAATATTAGTTTTAATATATCTTTTGATGGTTTTTGGATTAATTCTTTAGTTGAGAAATAATAATAATAATAATAATAATAATCATTCTTATACAATATTTATTTGTTCAAACTAGTGTCCACATCTCAGTTGTGGGGTAATAACAGCATTTCAGCTGTTGTACCCTCCGGCCTATTCTCACTGTTGATCATAGTTCTTTTGATGGAATTGCCAAACAAGATAATGTAGCCATAGCCCAAATTTAAATTGCTGCAGTAATTTGATACATATTCCTTCAAGAAAAAGGCAGCTGAAAGTTTTGTTGCATTTCATATTTCTTTGTCTGTTTTTGTTTTTTTTATTCTCAGTAATTCTGAAAATACTTTAAATGTTTGTAGTTAATAATTATAATGAACTACAAACTTTTTATGACTATTTTTAGCATTGATAATCTTTTATTTTAAATGAAATTGGAGAAGTTCAAAATATTTTCTAAGGTTTACGTTGTATCTTTTTTAATTATGAAGGGCAGATTTATTTCTGGTATTTTCCGAAGACAAAAGCAAATCATAGTTGGTGATCCAAAATTTGCACCATTTTATGTTGATGGGCTAGAAACCTTTTTAAAATGTTTATTATAGTAATTAACTTTTTTATTGTTTTCATTTAACATTCATTCATGATTTGAATTCAGTTTTTAATATCACTTGTTAATTCAAAGAGCAACAAATATACTGAACCTCATATCAATTTTGCATTTTCTCAGAAAACTGTGTTGGATATTGTTAATGAATTAATTGAATTGAAGCCTTAAACTGGTCATAAGCAAACATTTGTTGGTATATTTCATTGTTTACATAGCAACCAAACTACTTATTCCTCTTTTTTAAGCTAATTTTATAATGTTTGATATTTTATAACTTGGTGAAATATAGAATATTTGAAAATTAATGATTGTAATGAAGTGTTTTCAATTTTTTATTGTACTGAATTATTTTAACAATTCTGGTTAATATGATTATCTACAAAATCAACATCTTTTTAAGTGTTTGAATCTGATTCTGAAAGAATGGCAGTAATTAATAAAATAATTTCTTGAAAAGGTTTGTATGCTAAAGTCAGGAAAAATGCAAAATGTATTTAAATGTTCAGATATTGCTTGCTATTTCATATTTATAAACCAGTCTTGAAAAAATGATTGCAATAACATGTAATGCTGGAACTACATTATACTTGTAAAATATCCAAAACTTTATTCAACTCTGCATTTTCTAGTTTATGTTCAATATTTCCTGAATATTAAATGAAACTACATTCTATTCACCAACGAATAATTATTATGAAATTGTATTTATTAATATTACAATATTTTGGCTGTTGTGCGTTCCAGTCTTCATCATGTGCTTGTCAATCCAGGTAACCTTCAGGGAATTTGAGACTGAACCCTTTATTTAATGTATGCGAGTAAATTGTTCTCCATTCCACTGATCATCTCTAGAGAAATCTTATCTACTTCTCTCTCTTTTTAGTACTGCTCAGTTATTGCAATATTTCCACTGTGTCCAGAGGTTTAATTCACTGCACTATTGTCCCGCACTTTATTTATAATATTTAACATGATCTAAAGTTTTGTCTTTTCCTACTAATTAATTAGAAGAATCTATTTCATAGAGATGGGTGAATTGTCCAGGTAAGGGAGTCTTTTGATGTCATAGAAAAGTGTTTTCACACACAATGGGCGGTGAAAAGTTCTTAGCCCACCATAATCTCTGAAATCTGGCTGTATTGTTATACCTCAAATTTTATGGAGAAGGGCTTAATTAAAATAAATTTTCAGTCCCCCGACCCTGTCCATATATATTGATTTCTGATCCAATGTGGAAATTTTTAAAAATGTTTTCAAACTGTCAGAATATACTTATGAGCAAATCTTTTAAGTAGCTACAAGTCAAGTTCTGACACACTCTCTCTTTTCTTTTTGTCTATAGCAAAATGTAACCTACTGAATATATTTATCATTTAAGAGTTTAATAAGGAATACATATCAATTATGCTAATTTTACAAGTATATTGGGATAGTCTCAATTTCTACAAATTTATTATGACATTAAGAATGTATAAAGGTATTTTATAAGTTTCCCTGTATTTTTGTATTCATTTTATATATATATATATATATATATATATATATATATATATATATATATATATATATATATATATAATGTGTGTGTGTAGTACTTGAGCATAAGCAAATATAATGTTATTTATTTTGTGAAGTGGTCCATGGAAGGTAATCCCTTATTAAACTTTCTAAAACTTAACCTGTGACATTTGTGGAAATGATAAAAAAAAAAACTTTGTGTGAAATTGAAAACTGAAATATTGTATAGTTTGGTTCCATTTTCAAGAGTTAGTAAATATTTTTTGTTATATAAATGTTTATTTCTTTCAACATTTGCTCTGCAAATTACATTGAGAATCAAGAAACCAGTGAAGTGACTTGATGTGTTGATTAGTGACTTTCATGATTTTTAACTTGGATAATTTTGTACTTTTTTTTTTTTTTTTTTTTTAACAAGAGATCAGTTTAATTAAATGTAAGATCAACAGAAATAGATGAATTTCTATTGTCTTGAAAGTATTGAACCTAATCATGTCTTATAGATTTTTAACTGTTGCTTCATATCTAGGTGAGGTACCATTTCTTACTGAATATAAATATATATATATATATATATATATATTAGTGGTAATTTGTAATACTGTTTTTGAAGCCAAAGTTGCTGGTTTTTCAGTAGTTTTCTGATAAAGACATTTAAGGCAAACAAGCTTTATGGTAGTGCTCATTTTTGAAAATAAGGATATAGCATTAACAGAATTAGTAATACAAAAATTATTTTCATTTAACTCTTGTTTCATAGTGTATATGCAACTATGAAACTTTAAAGTAAACATAAGTTAAGTGAAAAAAATATATATTTGTAGTTAGTTAATACAAACTTATTTCCAAGATATGCAGTAAAAATGCTCAATATTAAATAAAATACCATTTAAAAAAAAAACAAAAAACTATTGACTTGGCCTGACGATACCTGTTTAAAGAGTGAAACTCTAGTCAGCAGAGTAATATTAATCTTTTTTTTTTTTTTTTTTTTTTTTTTTTTTTTTTTAACAAAATGCTTTTTTCATTCAAATGTGTAGGAACTACTTAATCAAACTAATGGAAACTGTAAAGCTGTAAATCCAGTGACAAGATAGGGAACTGTAGTTTCATGCCTTCGTTAATTGTTGTTGATGATATTCTTGCTGACAAATATGAGTGTACTTCTGTATGGGTGTTCTTGGAGCAAATAAAGTATGGTACAATAGGCTTTGAATAAAAATTTAACTAATTGTGCCATTTATAAAAAAAACAAATAAAATAAAGCTAAAGTGCTCAAATAAAATAGTTACACAGTCATTTAAGAAAAAAATACCAACCTTTTCATTTGTAAAAGTTGCCATTTTTTTTTTTTTTTTTTTTTTTTTTTAAATGATTGTATAACTATTTTACACCTGTTGGTTTGATTGATATCATATATGCATGCATATGCGCAGCACAGCAATTTTCTTTTCAATTTTAAAGCATTAAAAATGATCAAATTAGAAGTTAAAAAAATTAACTAAAATCTCATTATGCCAACTTGTACAATTTCATAACATGAATTTGAATTTCCAAGTAGATAGACAAAAATGCAAACATTCCATTTCTGAAACTGTAAAATATATTGCCAAATTTAGGGAAAGATGGAAAAAAAAAACCATTTAATATTTGCTATGCACCATTTGGCATAATTTCTTGCTTTTCATTGCAGAAATCAATTTTTCATATTCACAGAAATGACTCTCACTTTTGAGATTTAAAAAAAAAAAAAAAGAAAATATTCACTAAGATATTGCAATGTGCTCTCATTCTGGCCATATGATAACCAAGTTAAAATCTCATTATGCCAACTTGTACAAATTCATAAAATATGATTTGGGTAGTTTTTAAACTTCCAAGCAGATACACAAAAATGCAAAGTTCTTTTTTTTTCCACTACCATAAGAACCTCTGAGAATTCTTATGATTTTAATTTATTCTTTTAACAATAAAAATTCCTGTGGTTTATTTAACTTGGAGGTAAATCTTGTGTTTTCTGAATAAAAGAATAAAGCAAAAATTAAAGTGTAGAAACATACTGCATTTTGTATTTATTCAAACTAAGCAAATTTAACAAAGAAACAAGACAAAAGTATGTTTGCCATAACATGACATTTGATATAGATTTTACTTAGATTAAAAGTTAAAACTGTTACAGGAAATAAGTGCTAGTTAGTGAATTACCTGTTCAAGTGAATTTCTGAATAAGCAACCGACTTGTTGCTTCAAGTCAGTAAAAAAAAAAAAAAATTAATAGTGCTTTGTGGGCTGATCTAAAAAAAAAAAAAAAAAAAAATGTTCAAAAGTTATAGATGACTTGAAGATAACTAATTTGGGCAGTGCTATTTGAAGAGAAAAGCAAATATAATTGTGATTTTTTTTTTTTGATTTTTTTTTTATTATTTAAATATAATGAAGTTCTGAAAAGTGTAATGTTTTTAATTTAAAGATTTTAACCTAGCAGATCAAGCTGGTTTGAAAGTTGATTAGAATAATTTGTTGGGTTAATGGAATCTAACTGTAGTTGGCTTTTATTGCTATGTTATGTTTATACATAATTGACAATAATATTAATTTTCTTGATTTGTTTTATTAAATTAGTCTTAGAAAATATGGACAAACACTTATGAAAAAGGTCTCTCTTCTGAATTTCACTTCTGTATTAAAATTATAACTTTTTGTTGTAATCAAAATTTTTTTATAAACAGGCTGCAATTTTTAAAATTAAGGAAAAAGGTATTCATACATTAGCAGTGAAAACCTCCCTGTTTAGTGTGTGTGTGTAGAATAGTGAGAAGTAAGAATTGGTCTGATGACTTTTCAAATAGATGTACACTCCTTTTGCTCAATCCTGTTCATTTTCAGTTCCTTGTCAACTGTTTCAACAGATTTCTGAATCTTTTGTCACCTGATTGTTGCAAACATTGTTTCATTTTCTTCACTCATCCCTGACACTCTGATGTGAAACATTGATAATAAAAATTGGGGTGGGGAGAGAGAGAAAGAACTGACTGACCTTTTTAGCCTTCTTTCCACTCCCAGACCATCGTCATCAGCTCGAGCACCAGCTGAATTAAGAAAAAAAAAAAAAAAAAAAAAAAAGAGACAAAATAGCAGCACTTAAAACTTGCATATATTAATTGAAAATGTCTTCTCACTGAGCTCTGACTGCTACGGAAAAACTCGCAGTTTGTTGTTAATAATAAACAATGAAAGGAGATCATAAGTAAAAATAAATCAATAAATATGGGGTATGTTTTCATTTATTTACTCATCCTAAACTATGCTTGGCAATATTTTTGTTTCTCCTCTTACCTACTTCATACTGTTAACTTTTATTAGTCTTCAAATTGTCTTTCTTGTTTCTTTGTTTACCATTAGCTGAAATATAAAGTACATAAAGGTGGTAGTTGGGGGATGGATGCAAAAAAAAAAATGAGCTTTTTTTTTTTTTTTTTTTTTTTTTTTAATATTTTTAGAATGGGTAGAAAATATTTTATGTTTATATTTTGCTATTATTTTCCTAATTTTTTTTTTTTTGGGTGGGGAGGGTGCAATTAGATTGAGGAATTAATACTGTCCTTGTTGGTTGATTGATTTTTCTGTGTTTGTGCACCGAGTGGCCCTGGCTATGTGTGCAACCAATGAGAAGTTGCTGAGTAAGTCATGTCTGATATGGAGGCTTTACACGAATTGCACTCGAGCAGGGTTAATCGGTGCATATTAATTAGCAATAGTAGCAGCATCAGCATCAGCCGGCAGCAGTAGTAGTAGTCATAGTTGAGAATGTGGGAGGGGGGGGGGCAGAAACCTGGGTCAAGTGTAATTTCTATGCAAGATCGATATTTCAGAGGTTGTCAAGTGCGTTCTGACTTTCCCACTCACTCCTATTATAATCTGTTCTTTCTGACTTTGTTCGCCTCCTCTACGTTAAATCTTCTCTCGTTCTATATTTCTCCCTCTTGTTCATATCTATGCATGATGCGTGTCGTTTTTGTTCTTATTTTCTCCTTTGCTGTTGTTTGTTTTTTGTTATGCTATTGTATTTATCATACTTTCTTGCTTGTGTGTTCCTCTTTTTGTACTATTTACTCTTCACTGTTGTGATTTCATCTGCTGTGCTACTTACTTTTGTATTTCTTTTCTTTCTAGTTCTACTTGCTTGCTCTCCTTTTTCCTCTTGCTTGCTCTCCTTTTTCCTCTTGCTTGCTCTCCTTTTTCCTCTTGCTTGCTCTCCTTTTTCCTCTTGCTTGCTCTCCTTTTTCCTCTTGCTTGCTCTCCTTTTTCCTCTTGCTTGCTCTCCTTTTTCCTCTTGCTTGCTCTCCTTTTTCCTCTTGCTTGCTCTCCTTTTTCCTCTTGCTTGCTCTCCTTTTTCCTCTTGCTTGCTCTCCTTTTTCCTCTTGCTTGCTCTCCTTTTTCCTCTTGCTTGCTCTCCTTTTTCCTCTTGCTTGCTCTCCTTTTTCCTCTTGCTTGCTCTCCTTTTTCCTCTTGCTTGCTCTCCTTTTTCCTCTTGCTTGCTCTCCTTTTTCCTCTTGCTTGCTCTCCTTTTTCCTCTTGCTTGCTCTCCTTTTTCCTCTTGCTTGCTCTCCTTTTTCCTCTTGCTTGCTCTCCTTTTTCCTCTTGCTTGCTCTCCTTTTTCCTCTTGCTCTTTATTCTAGTTTTAATTTCTAATCTTTGAACTATTTAAGTTTCTGTCCTGTTCTATCGCTTAGGATTTTGATATGTCTATACTGAACTCTTGAATGAATGACTAGCAACAAAAGGGGACTGTGACTGATGTAATAAGGTCACATCAATGTGATCTGTTGACATGACAACCTTATTGAAATCTTTTTTCCCTCTCCAAATATCTTCTTTCTCTTTTTCTATCTACATCCTATTTGTTTTGATTTTTTCTGTCTCCTTTTCTCTATGTTTATCCCTCTCTCTTCAAATTTTTTATATTTTGGTCATGTTTCCGAGTAATGGTAAGAACGAAGACCAGATAAGAGGAGGAATAGCAGGAGAGAGAGAGAGATAAAGCAGAAATGAAATGCACCAGTTCACCTTTCAAGAAACTGCTGTCATTGGAGGTCTGGAGCCTCTTATGGTAAATCCAGTTCTATATGAAATTTAATGAAGTGATGGGAGTAAGAGGGGAAGGAATTTAAAATAGGGAATTCCAATAAAAAAAAAAATAATCACAGTCATGATATTTTGTGTACATGTATTTGTCAGAATAAAGTTAATCTCTGATTTTTACTGGAAGAAAATAAGAATTTTACCTATAATTAAGGATTTGCTGGCTGCAATTTTAGAATATAACTTAAACAATCACAACATAATTAATACATAATAAAAAGTAAAATATTACTGTCTTTATCAGGCAATAAAATAAGCTGTCAGTAAACACACTTTTAGTAAATTATGAACATTTCAAACGATTTCTAATTTTTTTTTTTTTTTCATTCATTTCTGAGTCACAGTTTGAAGCTGAAGTACCTTAGGTATATGAATAGATGGGTGGACCATTTCATTTTTTTTTTTTTTTTCTTTCCACCCCCACCCCAGAAAAGTTTCCAACCCCCACTTCCAGGTTTATTAGGACCGCCCTGTTTATTTATTTTGCACTTGTTTGACCCCATAAATTATTTTTTTTCAAGCTACCTCTTATTGAGACCCCTTGCTTATTGCATAGTGAGAAAATTTGCAACCCCCCTCTTCAATTATTAAGACCCCCCCCTTCCAATATTAAGCACCTAAGAGCATCAGGAGATATTTTTACTCTGTCACCTTAATATATTTCAGGATAAGATTAAGAAATGTTTAATGTAAAATGTCTATGAATACCTGAGTATGAGGTAGATATTTACTTTGTCCAAAACAGGGCCAAATGAGATAGAAGATTTTATTGTGTCCCTCTTCGAAATAGGCAGAATCTGCTTGCCTTGAATATCTTTACTTGAAATTGCAAAATTACACTTAAGCTTGAACATTGATCATTGGTGCTGTGACACAACTCTCACCAACCAAGCAGACCCCCCCCCTCATAAGTGTTGATTAGAGTGCTTCACAGGTGGAAATAATAATTTGCATAAGAATTACTATTTTACTCTATTTCATCTACAATTGCCTCTGTTTGTCACCCATTTTAGTTTTCATCCACTTTAGCATTGCTTTACTTACATATTAAGATATTTAAGCGTGTGTGTTACAGCCTAAAGCAGGTTTTGGTAAAATATTTTTATCTAATCCCTATCTTTCTGGGTGGGAGTGAGGTTAAAGAAATTAAATTTCTTAATTAAATTCAAATAGTCTAAATATTCCCTGGAAATAAATATTTTGAAATGCACCTTACACTCGTTTATCAGAGCCAAGCTATAATCTTCCCTCGACTCACCCATCACCCTCCCCCATTTCATCAAAATCATGAATGAAAACTATTGCTATTATAACGCAAATGCTGTTTTTGTTGTTATCTAACCACTGCATCTTGGGTTCACTTAGTGCGAACGGATGAAAGTTGGGCATTGCATTCTTTTCATCTGTATCCATACTTGTGCATATGTGTGTAGTTTTTTTTTTTTTTTTTTTTTTTTTTTTATAAAGGAGAGAGATGTTTCATGATTTTTTTCTTTCTTTCTCTTTTTCTCCAGTTTATCAATAATAGTGAATAGAAGATGAGCAGTTGAAGCCAAGATGTATAATTATAAATTGGGGCTGCCACAAATATTGTAAATGAAAGGAGGAGGTGGGCATGCATTTTCTAGACTGAATGTGCTGAGCGCACCAAGTTCACCGGGTGCGAAGGAATGGAAGGCTTACATGGCATTTGGTGCGTCTCCACCCCTTCAGCTCTTCTTTCCTCCCTCTTGCTTGTCTTCCCTACAACTCTTCCCCTTCTTATCAATGATTTCTGAAGTCTTAGTTAATCAGGGACGTTCTATGGCTGAATGCATCGTTGTAGTCACCAAGCTCTAATCGCCCATCTAATGCACATTGGATGAATATACTTATTTATATAGCTGTATCTGTCCATCTATGTGCTTGTCAAGGCATAGATCTGTCTGATTTTCCCTTTTGTTTGTCTACCTGTCTCTTTTCTCTCTTCCTCTGCGTCCTCTCCTGTCTCTCTTGCGTCCTCTCCTGTCTCTCTTGCGTCCTCTCCTGTCTCTCTTGCGTCCTCTCCTGTCTCTCTTGCGTCCTCTCCTGTCTCTCTTGCGTCCTCTCCTGTCTCTCTTGCGTCCTCTCCTGTCTCTCTTGCGTCCTCTCCTGTCT
>OZ010580.1:115591449-115776449 GCA_963932145.1 Acanthosepion lycidas | reverse complement strand
ATTCATTTGGTTTTTGTGTCTAAACAATTCAAAATAGTATGTTTTTTTTTTTTTTTTTTCGTTTTTTTTTTTTTTTTTTACTTCGCACAGACTTCTCTTTTGAACATCTGCCTAATTTATTTGATCACCTGCAAACATTTTTACATGCCCAGAGTTTTTTAGTTGTGGAAGCTGAAGTTGATTAGAAGTAACAAACTGTGCGTTGAAAAAGCATTGGTGTTGATTGATTTAACAAAATCAAACATGGATCAATAAAAACTAGCCAGATTCTCTTTTATTTGTCTGCTCCCATATATTTGTTTGACTTTGAAAAGTTCATGCAAGTAGATAAAATATTTTTAGATTTTAATTTAATATTCTATACATGCCTTACTTGATGGGTACACAATTATGCATCTTATTTAGAGTAATAATCAGGATTGGTGCATTACTTTGTGCTCTTATGTTTAAAGCTCACATTACAAATGATAGGAGTGTAAGATTAACATCTTAAATAAGTTTAAATTAAAAGAAACAAGATAAAGTAGATTGGGGGAGACTGGTGATATATATATTTGTGACAATAAAAAATATTAAAAAATTGAAATTTTCAGACACACTTGGTGTTGTATATTAATATTTTTTGTTTTATTACTTCAATTAGGTTCCTCAACTAGTTTTGGCCAGCATGGCCACCATCAGGAGAAAAAAAATTCCTGCTTGTTAGTAGCAGTGAACTACAGGAATGAATGAATGAATTTCTGAAAAAAAAAAAAAAAAAAAAAAAATGAACTTTTGTGTATGTGTGTGTGTATATATATATATATATATATATATATATATATATATATATATATGCGCCATTTTCTCCGTTCATTGTAGAGCTTGGTCTTGAGAAAGAGCACATCAGACATGGGGGACCTTACTTTACTAGGTTTGTCTCTAATGCTTTGGCAAGGGGTTTGAATTTAGAGTTCTCCTTCTCATAGAAGCAAGATATAAGAGTCCAGTTTGTCCTACTACTATTGAAAGAATTAATTGATTCTTACCGTTTCCAAAAGCTTTAGTTTGAAGCCAATGCAACAGCCTTGGGTAGATTTTAAATTCAGTCTACCAATTTCATTTTCTGTGACAATAACTATTACACTGGCTGTGCATCGCGCTCTCTCTCTCTCTCATATATATATATATATATATATATATATATATATATATATAAACATGTATAAAAAAATGTTAAAAATTTTTATTGTTTCAAAAAATTTTATTTTGTAAATCTGTTTATGAATTATTTCTTCATATCAACTGCAGGGTTTAGTGTAATTGTACTTCAGATTGTATACTTTTAGTACAAGTGTAATAATGTACGTTGTTCTGGAAAATTTTTTTTTTTTTTTCTTTATTTTTGTCTGTCTGCATATATAAATATAAAATGATACTCCGTTTACTATGGTCATGCATTTTCCACTAAGTCTAGCTACTAATCCACAAGTAACAGGTTAGCTTGTTAAAATTTTTTATCAGTTTTACTTTTTTTTCTCTCTTAGCTGCCTGTTACCTGTGGTTTGGTGTACATGCATCGAGTGCATGTGGCCTCTAACTTTTAAGAGTCTCTTTGTGTCTTTACACACACACACACACACACACACACATTCTCTCTCTCCATATATATATATATATATATATATATATATATATAAAATTTACCTTTTGATACCTATTGTCATGTTTATATGCTTTGAAAACTGTCTTCTACAATACTCTATTATGTATCACTGCTGGTTCCTCTCACAGCTTGAAATGATGAAACCCTATATTTCTATTATATACAATTACTTGTGCTAACTTGATTTTGTTTCACTTTTCAGTTGAGCAAAGAACAAATTCAAATTTTCTCTTTTTGTATTCCTTCCTTTTTAATATGAGTATGGCAACCTCCTGAGACTCCTGTACTGTAAAAAAAAAATACAATAAAGAATGATCTGGTTTATTTTCTTTCTTATAATTATTGTGAGTTTTTCAGTTAGTTTACAGCTTGAAGTATTAATGTTTGCTAATCAATTTCATGTTTAAAAGATTTTAGGGTTTAGATCAAATTATGTTGGTAATGCTTTTACTGTTAGGTTTTCTGATATTAGGCAAGGTATTGTTTAAAAATGTTTATGATGCTTTTGCATCTAGATAATTATACCACTTGACTAACATTGATTTTAAATGTAAATGGACTGACAGCAGAAGTTGAAAACACTTAGCCAAGCAGGTTGCATACCTACTTCTTGATGGAAGTTAAAACCTGTCAAAGTTTAAATAGGGGTATAAGTTTCTTCATACCAAAATGTAAAATTTCACTGCTTCAAGAGTAGCTGTATATTTTCTTGATTTTTGAGGATTCTTCAATCACTTCATTGTAAAGTGTTAAAAAAAGAAGTATCACTTAAATCCAGAAAATTTTCAAAGTGATAAAAATAGCCAAATTTTTGCATATTAATGCAAAGTGTGCAGACAGAGCAAAAACAAAATGCTGATGTTTAGAATTTTTTTCTTTTTTAAATGACAATGTTTCATTTTTTCTTTCATCAGAACAAAGATACTTTAAGCTCTTTAAGCTTCACATATAATTAATAATCATATTAAAACTATACTGTACCCATTCACCTTTTCAATCACACCAGTGGGTTTGTAAAAAAACAAAAAACAAAACAAAAATAAAACAAAAGGTTAAAAGTAGAAGGGTGATTGCAATAAATAAGTTCTGTTTCAATATGAAGCAAGTTCATCTCTTAAATGTGACAGCTATAATCAAGCTTTAAAAGAAAGGAAAAAAATGATTTATGTCCTTCTGTCTATCAGTTATCTTGCTCTTTCGAAATCTTGTGGAAACATAGACAAGAATTCACCTTTCTATTTTGAGCAGATGTTTCATCAAAGTGATGACAAAAATGAAATTGTTTTATCATAAAATTTATTATTACAGTAACTGTTGCAGAATGTGACACTGAAAGCAGATGGATATTTTAAAGGGGGGGGTGTGATGAAAAGTTCTTGTCAAACCAAGATGGAATTCAAAGAAAAAGAAAATTTGATGTTTGGTCAGATTTTGGACAGTGAGTTAGGCTAAAGAACTTTTCAGTGCTTTGACTGAACATTTAATGAATATATTCTTTTTACTGGCAGTGAAGTCTTTTTTTTTTTTTTCTTTTTCTTTTTTTTATATTAATCAATTTCACCCCATGCAAGGCAATAAATCTATTAAGATGATAAGGGAATTGCTGAGTGTGGAAAAAACAGAAACAGGACAGCAGATAGATGATTGATAAAATGGTTGAGTAATTATTTCATAAAGAAAAAAATAAAAGGAAAAATTTTTGTACTGAAACAAAATACATCTGAGCTTTTGACTTCAGATGATTCTTTCATTTTTTTTTTTTTTTTTTTTTTTTTTTTTGAATCTAGAGAAACAAGTTTCTTCTGTTTCAGGGTGAAAGAGACATAGTTGTTTATTTAACTACTTTGATGCTAAGTTGTGCACTATGCAACAGTTATTTTGCAATTTCCAATAAAAAAATAACTTGAAAGTTTCAAATGGTTATTAGCATAAGAAAATTGAATACTCCATAAAGTACGGAAATTGTTAAACTTTTTTAAAAAGTAGTTGTAGGTGGTCCAAACAGTAAACTGTTCTTCTAAAAGAATTCTTAAAGTCATGTCAGATTATTAGTGAGGGTTGCTTTAGAATATTTGGAAGAGAAACTTTATTTTTACTTTGTGATCAGAGAATTTTTCCAATTTATTCTGAATAGATTAATTTCATATTGTATAATGATGAGTTGTGGGTTGTTATAAGCAATTAGATTTTTTTTTTTTTTTAACTTTTATTTCAACCTGATCAACTGCTGACAACAGCAACAAAATCTCATTCTTTTGAATTAAGGATTTTATAACGGGAGAATTTATCTTTTGCCATAGTTATTTGACTGGGAATGGTAATGATGTCGGTGATACACTTGTAACAAAAAAAAAAAATAATAATTCTCTTTGTTTGTTGCTTTTTATACATGTAGACGTTAAAAAGGTCTTGAATTAACTCACTTTCCAAAATTTGACAAATATTAGATTTTTCTTTTTTTTTTACAAAGCAATTGATTAGAAGCTGAAAACACACACACTATATATATATATAATGTGAGCATGCCTGCACACACACACACACACACACACTATATATATATAATGTGAGCATGCCTGCACACACACACACACTATATATATATAATGTGAGCATGCCTGCACACACACACACACACACACACACTATATATATATAATGTGAGCATGCCTGCACACACACACACTATATATATATAATGTGAGCATGCCTGCACACACACACACTATATATATATAATGTGAGCATGCCTGCACACACGCACACTATATATATATAATGTGAGCATGCCTGCACACACGCACACACACACTATATATATATATAATGTGAGCATGCCTGCACACACGCACGCACACACTATATATATATAATGTGAGCATGCCTGCACACACGCACACACACTATATATATATATATATATAATGTGAGCATGCCTGCACACACTATATATATATAATGTGAGCATGCCTGCACACACGCACACACACACTATATATATATAATGTGAGCATGCCTGCACACACGCACACACACACTATATATATATAATGTGAGCATGCCTGCACACACGCACACACACACTATATATATATAATGTGAGCATGCCTGCACACACGCGCACACACACTATATATATATAATGTGAGCATGCCTACACACACACTGGTAATTGTACTTTATAGCTCTCAAGATACAATGACAGAACTTATTGAAAAAGGTTATAATATATATGCATAGTATAAATATAGTGCTGAAAATTGTCAGCCTGAACTACTTAAAATCTGACCCAAATTCAATTTTTTTTATTTTATTTTTGATCAGGCCAAGAATTTTTCAGCATCCCTTTATATAAAGTTCATGTATGTATAATGTCCAATGAAGTGTTTAAAAGAATTGAAATGTTCTCCTTCCCCTTTTAATGAGAATATAATTTTTGTTCTTCACTTAAATATAAAATAAATCTATATACATATGCAAATTGAACAGATGACTGAACATGGTTGCAACAAAAAGTAATTTCAATTACTTACAATATCGATCAGGTTAAAAAAGTGGTAGAAATTTTCAAAATTCCTTCGTGCTGAGATTTCATCAAAATTGCTTATTCATTTTTCAAGATACTTGTTCAGTCCATTGTTTTGTTTGTTTCTATTCAATGTTGCCTCCAATTGTCACCATTAAAGCAATTGTATTTACCTAATATATTTCTTTTTCCTTTTTAGCTCTTATGTATCAACTTAGTTTGCAGACACCTGCCATTAGTTAAAATTGAGCTAGTGCTAATTGAAGAAAGATTTTTTTTTTTTTTTTTTTTTTTTAATTTACCTGGAGAAAAGTATCTATAATTTGTTTTGTATGTATTTTACTTCAAAGTATTTAGTCTGTTAACTAGTAATGGTTAAAAAAAAAAAAATGTTTTTTTCTGAAAAATTTAATGGCTTTGAATATTTCAGTTAAAATAGATTGATTTCTATACATTCATTATCTTAAAATCAAACTTTGTTAATAAAAACTAAGAAGAAAAAAGTGGAGAAATTTTAATAAAGAACTAAGTCATTCAGAAATACTCTGATATAGATCAACACTTTTGTTTATTTAATGTAATTCTGTTGTATCAAAATCTCTGAAATGAGTTTGAGGATTAGCATCAATAGATAAAATTTAAAAAGTATTTAAAATATTTTTTTCCCCTCCTTGTGTCCTTTCATTTTAATTTTTTTTTTAGTTTCCTGCAGATCCCAAGATAGCAAAGTTTATTTTAAGTTATAATGGTGCCAAAATAAATCTTGGTTGTGGATTTATCCAAACTGATGCGATTTTCAAGCATCTCTGCCCATGACGAATGGAATCTGATCCTGTTTCCTGTTGCTATAGCGACCATCTGTTCCCACCCTCGCATTCAACTGATGGTTGATGGCTTAAAGAAGCCAGCTACCTGGGTATCAGTTTGAACATTAGCTCATTTACTAGCTTTTAGCTTGTCGTCTACAAGGTACTTATATAGATAACAGTGTTACCAAGTATACTACTTGGCACTTAGGACAGGAAGGATAACAGTAAATGGAAAGAATTACTGAAGAATGAAAATAAACACATACCCCCCCTTCCACCACCACTACCGCATATTCAGAATAATTCCCTTTTATTTACCTTTTCATATCTGAATTCTATCCCTCTATCAACTATGCTGTGGAGAAATTGTTTTTTATAGTTTCCTTAAAGACTACTTCAATCTGAGCTTTCAAGTTTAATTAGACTTGGTTGTTGCCTTAGCATAAGTTCATTGAATTTCTACTTGCTGACTTATTATTTTCCCACCTATCTCTCACCTTTTTTTCAACTTGACTTTAGTGTATGGCTCTCTTAATAGCAAATCTTAATCACACTCATTTGATATTCTTATAAAATTATGTTATTGCTGTAAATTATGTTATTGCTATGATTTTTTTTTTTTTTTTTTTCTTTTTTTTTTTTTTTTATTCATTTGTATCTAACTACATTTAGATAAGTTTCTTTGTATACTAGATATTGCCAAACCCTTATATGTAGAGACTTCAAATTTAGTATGGACACAGGAAAAACTTTCAGCATAAAAAATAAATAATTCATCCCCCAAGAGGAAAGAGTCTCTCTCACTCCCTTTTTTTTTTCTTTTTTTGCACATAATTACAATTTGTCTCCATTTGATGTAAGGCTATAATTTTTTTTTTATTTTTATTATTGATTTCCATAAAAGAATATTATTTACATGCTTTATAACAATCAGTTTGCCAAAACAATTTTATCCCCAAATAGATTTTCTACTTTTCATCATATTTCTTATGAAATTCATTTTTCTTTTTATCATGCTAATTGATAAAATTGAGCTTTGGCATTGAATAATGACAATAACATTTTCAATATAGACACATTTCTTGGCTATATTCTTCATATGTTTCACCTTGTTATAATATGTGTGGATAGTTTAATTATGTGTTTTCATTAAGCAGGACCAGCACACCACCAGTACTAAGTGTTTTACTACCCTTCTAATCCATCTTCATCTCTTATCCAGCACAGGAAATTCATGTGGATGGTGTAATGGATAAATAGCTTAGAATGAGAAATCAGTAGAACTGAGTTTGAATTCCAGTCTGGTTCATTACATTCACTTACACACAAATACTCTTGGGAAAGGTATAAATTCATCTACTCCCCCTAGATATGAGTTAAATAGTAGGATTTGTATCTGGAAAAAATAATTCTCAAAAAAATTTGTTAATGCAATATTCAATTGCAAAAAAGAAAAAAGACCATTATTATGATCCAAAATATATTTTGGATTTAAATAAACAGCAAAAGCTTGTTAATCTGTAAAAAAAAAAAAAAAAATCAATCAAAAAGCATGAAGTCTAGCTTGTTTTTTTTTTTTTTTGTTTTTTTTTGTAATTTGGCAAATATACCTAAATCCTTTTTTTTTTTTTTTTTTTTTTTTTTTTTTTTTTGTTCAATAGTATTTAGTCATTCACCATGTGGTTCATTTTGTTGGTATTTTCGTAAGGGTAGTTTTTTTTTGTTTTTTTTTTTAATAGTTACTCCCTTCATGTTTAAAGTGAAACAAAATTTGTGTACTAAAGAAAGGAATTTTTTTTAATTTTTTTCCAGGAATATATGCACACACACACACACACACACAGTTTCTTTGGGAAAGGCATTGTTTTTTAGTTTAAACTATTTGCTTATTTTTATTGTTCTTTGAAATTTGAATTTCTGAATCTCTATAAAAATGGTGATCCATTTACCAGGTTGATACTTTGCTTCATTTTATTAAGCTACGATTCATGCCATTACCTTGTTTAAAAAAAAAAAAAAAAAAGTTGAAGGCTTCACATTAGATTGATGCATAAAGTTTAACTAAGTTTCTCTCTACACTATATAAACATGCCATTGCTTAATAAGTAGCAAGACACTTGAAGCATAGACAACATGGTATCAGAATGGTTTTGTTTATATTATAAAAAACATGCTTATTTTTAAGTAAAAAGATCTTGAAATTTTTATAAAACTATTTTCAGTCCTGTTCATTGAAGTGAATAGATGGAAAATTATTATTTTTTTTTATTTCTTTTAACCTGGTTGGGAAATTGGCTGATTCCCAACACTTGAAGCGTAGTTACTATTCACATTGTCCAAAGGTAAAAAAATGGTGAAGTACATTCATGTACTTGTAAAATGTTTTTTGTATTTCTTGTTAATGTGATATAACATTAATTAGCCAGAAAAATTCTGTCCATTTATGATTTCTCAATCTACAAATGAAAAAAACAAAAATAACCTGGGGATTAACAGTAAAATATCATTCATAGATTAAATAAGATTTCACTGTTTGAAAGCAAACTTGCTACCAAGTTTACAAATAAGACTAGGCTTAGTTAAGCATCCAATTATGGGGGGGGGGAATCAAATGTTTCACCTTTTTTTGGTACAGATTTAAATCACTTTGTAGAATTGTTTTAAAAAATATCTTATTTCATTTCAAATGAGTTTTACCAGACTGAGAACTAATTTGTCATAATTCTATGCTGTCTTTTATGCATGAATAAGTAGTGGAAGACAATCCTTGTCGTTTAAGTGTTTTAGTTAATACTGATCAATAATCATATGACTATTGCTCAGTTATATTGATACAATATACATTTTTTTTTTTTTTTTTTTTTAAAGAAAAATGGGAAATAAATCACATAAAAATGTTGAATTTGTCATTTTAAAAAGTTCTAAATGAATTGATAGATAATAGAATAGATAACTGAAAATTTTGTAAGTAAATATTAATAAGGCAGTCAGTAGCTGCATTTTGTTTTTCTGTATTAATCCTTTCTCTTTATTTTGATTTGGGTGTTAATGATTTTTGATGTTTTTCTGTCGTACAAACAAAACCTAAAATTGAGAAACCTCAATCTTGGATTAAAGAAAGACATTGCATTTTTATTATTATTATTATTTTTTTTTTTTTTTTTTTTTTTTTTTTTCTTCTTAATGACTTGGATTTTCATTTTGTCTCCAAGTTCTATTTTTTCTTAGATAATCTTTTTTAACCGTCTTGATTTTATGCCGACCCAGTCCAGCTTTTTGAATGTTCACCTTATTAGTCTCTTGTGATTTAGCTGCTACAAAATCATCAGATAAAATTTAAAAGCTGTATCATGTTCCAATTTTATTTTAAGTAGCTTTTTGTCTCTTTTTACCCATGTAGTGTGATGAAAATGTTTTTAAGAACAATTCTGGAGGTGGAGGGGGGACAGTCAACTGAACTGGATTAAACTTTGAATCTAGATGGCTGGCAGCAGGAGAAGTTACAATGACCAGTATATCTTTCTATATATCTTAATTACTCCAATTACATGACCTATAGTGTATTTGCTTTTCAGATTATAACAAAGGTCTTAAATTCAAAAGTATGGTTTATTACTAAAGGATTCCAATGAAAATGCAATACACTGCTGAAATAATTTGTTTTTTATTTTTTTGTTTTTTTTGTTTTTTTTTTATGTGTGAAAAATTTGTCCCATGGTTATAATTGAGTAGAAATTAAGATATTTCATATCTTAAAAGGACTGATCAATTAATATATTTTTTCTTGTACATTTAAAAAAAAAAAATTAAAACTTGAGCACAATTTACAATCTTTTATAATTATTAAACAGAATTTTATTTATTTATATCTATCTATAGATAGATAGATAGCTTAAAAGCCACCCTATTGAAGAACTCAAAATTGATCACTGCATTTAAGTATTGTGTTAAAATTTAAGCTTACCTTTTAAAAGTTCAATGATAATTCTTCTGCCACCACAGACAGTTTGATGTACATAGGTCCTTATTTTCCATACAAACAATTATTTTTATTTCCTGGGTGACTTTTGCTGGATTTCACAATTTCGATTATTCCCAAATTTATTTCCAAGTTATAAAAATTATTGTACAAAAAAAATTGCCACAAAAAAAAAAAAAAATTGCTGAAAACAGTCACAGTAATGAACACTTCAGATCCAGAATTTCAGGATTGTGGGTCAGGATCTGGCCCAGATTGTTTTTAAATTGTTCATGGAGTCAGCCTGATTCCAAAATGGTATATGCTGGGCTATACTCTCTAGGAGTAAAGTTGAAAAAGTGTGCCACACTGACATTAGCATTTATTTATATATATATATATATATATATATATATATATATATATATATGAGAGAGAGCAACAAATTAAATTTTCATCTTTCTAATTCTTGCTATTGATTTATTGAGTACTTTAATTACAAAAACTTCTTGCCTTCTAAGCATTATCCTCCAAAAATACACTCAACTTTTAGTTTTTGTCAAAAGTCTTTATCTTTATCTTTATCTCTATCTCTTATCTATCTATATATATATATATATATATATATATATATATATATATATATATATATATATATATATATATAAATAAATAAATAAAAGTGTGTGTGTTTCGAAAATAAAACATCCCTATAACATCAGATACATACATAAACAAACCCAAGCATTCAGTTAAAAAAATAAAAATTGTTCTTGATAATGGCCAAAAAAAATAGCTGAAAGTGCTTGGGTATGCAGTACTTTTGAAAAATTTTTTACACACTTTGTATCCGGAAAAGAAAATACTTGTACAAACACAAGAAAAAATCAAAAATTAAATGAAAAGCTTAATCTCAGTGTCTTGTTAGTTGTCTTTAATAGAACTTGCATAAAAGAGGGGATTGCTATATATATATATATATATATATATATAAGGTTGGTGCAAAAATAATACCGTTTTTGATGTATTTTTTGACGTCAAAAAACGATATTATTTTTGCACCAACCTTATATATATATATATATATATATATATATATATATATAGAGAGAGAGTGATAGAAATCAAAAATTTTTTTTTTCTTTATAAAGTCTTTCAAATGCACGGCTTGGTAGAAGTAATTCACACTGTTTAAAAAACAAAAAAAAACTGAGCATCTTCTACAATCTAGGTATTGGCAAAATAATATTTGGAGTAGTAGGAAATATGTTTATTAAATTCCAATGCAAAACTTGAGCTGTTTGATCAGATAAGTCACTTGACTTTTCTTGATTTATTGAACTTTATATATATCCAAATAAAGTTTTTCCATGTATTGTTTACTTGGATCATGAATCTAATTTATAAGAAATCTGTTTGTTTAATTTCAAAAACATAAAATATTTAAAGGAATGTGTATATTTTAATATATATGAAATATGACGAGTTATATCCTAGCTGTAAAAAAAAAAAAAAAAAAAATCTCTTTACCAAAACATGTTATTATTTTCTATGTATAATGATAAATATAAACTACTTATTGATACTATGTTGAGTTCAGGCTGACTGATTATAAATATGAAGGTTTTCAACTGAATCTTTCATGAGTATATTATTCAAACTGACATAGAACATATTTTGTCATACTTACATGTAAAAAGTAGACAAGATGAACACTTCTATCTGAAACAACCAACTTTAATAGAAAGTCTGAACCTCTTATGTATTGTATTACTTTTTATTTAGTTACCATTCAGAACAAGCAAAATTACTGCTTTCTATTTATCTACTCCTCCAGCCCTCCCTTCACTTTAGTCTTGTGGAAAAAATTATATCTTTTTTACAGATGTTTACTCCTCAACTTCTTCATGCTAGTATTAACATGGTTGGTTTGAGTCCTTTCCAACCCATGAGTTGTCAGTTTATGTATTTGTAAAATCTGCAAAAGATAAAAATATTCATTGTTTGTGTGTGGAGATATATATATATATATATATATATATATATATATATATATATAATCTAGGGAAAATATGACAAAGTGGACAAAGTTTTCTTGTGATACATTTCAACCTTTTGGACTAAATTTGTTATATTGGTGTGACTACACATGCTCACTAATGAGGGATGCTGGGAATTTTAAATTTAAATTTTTCTTTTTTTTTTTTTTCTTTTAGCCAATTATACTTAGATTCTTTTTCTTTCTACCACTTTTGTCAGTAGATATTCCACACTGTTAATAGAAGTTCTGCCAGAAATGTTTGTTTGCATGTGTAGTCTCACCAACATAACAAATTTAGTCCCATGAAGTCCTAAAGGATGGAATGTGACACAAAAATATTTTTCCACTTTGTCATACATTTTTCACCAAAATACATGAAAATATATATTATTTCTGTGTATGCATGTCAGCTCTAACAACAGTTTATTCTGCCTCCTTGATTCAGGTTAGAGTTCTGCTGGAGAGTGCATATTTTCCTTTTAATAAGATTTCTCAAATATTTAAGCCAGTAGATGATAATAAATATCCTGTTTAATAAATAGTGTCTACACAAATACAGGTATCTACTAGAAATAACATTTATGTAATAAAATAAATACTTATGTATGTGTAGTTTAGTACATTACTAAACTTTCTCTATACTTGTTTGCTTTAGAGTGACAACCAGTCTAGGAGAAGAAAAAGCTTGAATTCAGTAGCAGGCTGAAGAGTGATTGGCTCCATCATGCTATTTTGTCCCTTGAGACACAGCTGCAGTACATGTAGTTCCCCCACAACCTTTATGGTTTCATGGCATGCATGACGTAAAAAATTGAAGACAAAGACTTTTTATTTGCTGTTCAACCCTACCAACTTTAGGGTAAATATTTGTTTAGGATGTGAAAATTTAATATGTTAAGTACACTTAATTCTTCAATTAGTTTATTATTTAAATCTAATAATCTATTAATTTATAATCGTTACACACTTCTTATCAATGACATCTCTGCTTTAACGTTGATTAGTATCAACAACTGAAAAGAACTAAGTAAAAAAGAAGTCCCTTTTTATAAACTAAAAATTTATGATTGCTTTAATGTAAAAGACGTGTTGCTTTTGTATTATTTAATAAACTCAGTTTTGTCATTTGGCCAAGGTTAGTCTCTTATCTAAATACACTTACGTGCTGAATAAAGTGTGTGTGGGGGGAATCCTAATAATGTGCAATAAATGAGGTGTATCTTAACAAAAGGGTATTTGGGAAAATCATTTAAAGAGTCAAAAAGTGCAAAATTAATAAACAGGATGTTCTTAATGCACTTGTGGGGTGGGGGTTCATAAAATCTATCTAAAGAAAAAAAAATTCACCCTCTTTTATTAGACACTTTGGAGTATTATGTAGTAAGTGCTTTTCAGGAAAAGATAGTTTTTCTTATATATGATGATTAAATAATTTTATTTGAAATGAAAAACTGGTGTAGCTTAAACACAATGGAAATAGAAAATTATATATATATATATATATATATATATATATATATATATATATACACACATACACTTTAATTTAGGATACTACATCAAAAAACATGTCAAAATCATCAATTTTTCTTTTCTTTTGTTACTGTTATTTGGGCAGCAATTCTTTTATACATGATTCATTAAAAACAACTGACAAGGTACTGTGATTAAGTTTTGATTCAATTTTTCTTTTCTGATCATAAAGTTGAAAAAAAAAAAAAAAAAAAAAAAAAAAAATACCCAAATCTTCTATGTGAATATTTTTGGCCATTATCAATGATTTTTTTTTTTTTTTTTTAACTGAACATGCAGATTTTTTTCTTTATGTATGTATCTAATGATGGGAATATTTTTTTTTTTTTCTTTTTTCCCCAAACATGTTCAGCATGTTGTGGCCCTGTTCATAAAAAAGAAAGCGAGCACTCAGTAATATCAACTATGAACATAGCCACAATGTGCTGTTTGGAAAACAAAAAAAATTTCCTGTCACAAAAGACACACACACACACACACATATATATATATATATATATATATATATATATATATATATATATATATATAACAAAATACATCCTTGATAATGGCTAATAGAAGAGCTGGAATGCATTGTGCGTTGAATACTTGGATAGATTTTACACATATGTCCCAAAAAGTAAACACTTGCATAAATGCAAGAAAAAAAGTGAAAAGATCAATTGCAGTACCTTGTCAATCGTCTTTAATAAAACATCTATGTATGTGTGTTTACACACGCACACGCATACATACATATATACATACATATATATATATATATATATATATATATATATATATATACACACACACACACACATTACTGATCAGAAGAAAAAGCAAGGAATTGATGAACAGTGTGTAATATTTTTGTTTTTTAACTGCAAAATATTACAACTTTATACTGAAAGGCTTACTGCAATTGTATTTTATTAGAAATTTTGGTTAAAAAAATACCGGTTCTCAGCAATTACTGTCCTTGCTGAACTTAAAATATATATCACAACAGCAATTAAAATGTAAAAGAGTGAATTATATGAAACAAACCATTTTCTGTAATTAAAGCCTGATTACACTGGCAAGAGCTTTTTTTCTTAGTGATAGAGAAAATATTTAATTCTGTTGGTTGGTGAAAAAGACCACTGAACATTTTGCTTTGTCTGCCCAAGGAAATCTTAGTCCATCAGACAAGAAAAATGCTACATGACTAAATGAATCCTATTGATATCACTGTCCATGAAAATCATCATCTGTTTCTCATCTACAAATGGATCCCATTTCATTGTCCTTGGCTGGGAGTATTTCTAAAACTTGTTTTAGAATCTAATCCAGGATCAAAACTGGATTTTCAGCAATCTCAGTTATAATCAGCTGGTACACTTAACTGCTGTTATATGGAGAGAGAAAAAATAAAAAAGGTGGAGGCAGTGATGGATGAGGAAAAGTGATGCTGCTTTTTAAGCAGATGGTCATCAAAATTCTTTATCAGGAGGCGAGCAGAAGTTTTTTGTTTATTCTTATTTTTTTTATATCTGAACATGTGCTTCTCTCTCTTGCAGACATTAATAACAAAATTATGCCGAATGTTTTGAAGCATTTCATTTTCTAAATGCTAGAAGCATTCTGTTGAACTATCACCTTTTTGTTCATATTTCTAGTTTCTGAATCTAATTGTATTCTGAAAATGATTTCTCTTACATTTAAAGATATTCCGCCATTCCTTTCTTTTCTTTTTACACCTCATTTCATTCTATGGCTTTTGTGCTATCAGTAAATATCCAACAGTTTCTGTATTGCAACCATTCCTAAGGCAATTATACTGTTGTAGTGTCTCCACCTCATTTCACAAAAAATAGATTATAGTTGCTTAAATCTTTTCTATCAATGAATCCAGCACATGACTTTGTTTTATGAACTGCATTCTGTAAAATTTATCCCTAAGTTAATTTCTTTTTGTGCCAATGTATTTAAAAAAAAAAAAAAAAATCCTTTATGAAGGAATTGGTGGGAAGATGACATGTATTGGTAAATGATGACTGGCAATTTTTGTTCAATGTGCATTACACTTGCATAATAAACTAGTATTATCTCTTATAGAATAGACTTTGAGAATATCACTTAGTTACTTTTTTTTTTTTTTTTTATCATTTTCTACATTACATTTGGAAAATAAATATAGCTGTAAATCTTTCTTTTACTAGTTTCAAATTAGTTACAAACCTCTTTTTATTGAATAATAGAAGCCACAACATCATTTGTATAAATTAAATGCTGTGGTTAGCTCATTTACTAAGCAAAGAAATTTAGTAACAGCTGTTTAGCAAAGTGACCAGAAAAAAATCAATTAGAGAAAGAGAGAAACCTATTAATTTTTTATTGGTTATCTTAATTAGACATATTTTCAGTTCTTTATAACAAGTGCAGTTTGAGTTTTATTTCAGAGTTTTTATTTATTTTTTTATTTTATCTGACCTTTACCATTTCATTGTAATAGTGATATAATGTTAGACTAACAAATATTGTCTTTTTATCTATATGGAAAATAATAATGAAAAAAATGTTAATGAGTTTCATTTATACCTCCAGCTTTCTAATGCTGGGCTTCACAATGTATTTTGTATGCATTTTTGAAGATTTAATTTATGTTTCTGATGTCCATTTATCTGATGTGTTCTTAGAACCTTATGGGCGCTATTAGACTGTTTAGCTTAAAATCAGTATTGTAAATTTGTATTAGTAAATTTCATAAATTTGATACATGAAATCTATAGTCATGTCAGTTGCTAGACTGACATATGCATATGAATTTTGAACACCAAATTTAAAATATTCATTTAATTGCCTATTTTGGGTCTGGGATTGCTCTCTTTCCTTTTTTCTGCTTTTATTTATTTTTTTTATATTTATCTTTTGCTTTAAAATACTTTTTTTTTTTTTTTTTTTTTTTTTTTTTTAAGAAAAGATAAAAGGGTCATGCATTCAAAAATGATTCAAGCTGATAACTTAGCATCTCGCCCCTTTTTATTTTGTATTATACTTGGAGTAATACAAATTTCCAAAATATAAGGTTAGGGAATATACCAACCCTCCTTCCAAGTAGTACTCTGCTTTATTTACTTTTTATGAGACAACCGAAGGACCTGGATAGCTTTCTATCCATCAATTCAAAGAGGGAACTGAAATATTAATAAAAATTCTTTCTATCCTCTAAGGTGTTTCCTGAATAATAAGCTCTATCTGCCATCATTGATTAAACTGTAGCTGCTTGTGCTAAGTTTTAAACACTAAGCCATCCCCCAAAAAACAGGTTATTTATTCGGTTAATGAAATCTAAAGATTGATATGTGCTGACTTTTACGAAAAATGATGTCGCTTGAGCATTAGCTATTTTCCTAAGTGGACAAGATATTTATTAATTTCCTTTGAAGAGAAATAGTGAAAAGACGCTCCCACCTTACACGATTTCATTCACACTTCATGTTTGCTTTTTCGTTTTCTTTTGTCTCTTTCTCTTTTCGGTAAAGAGAGGTTAGTGGTCTTTTATTGGAAACTGAGGTAGTTCAGTACACACCAGTTATTCATAGTAGTATATTGATCACATATACAAAGCAATACACCTATGAAGTGTAGACATGTATGCACTTACATTGACCTGAACACATTCACAAGGGAGTGGCCAGTGCATAGCTGTTGTTGCATATAGACTATTATTGTACATTCACATACAGTTGATAAAATTCCTTTATACATTTACCTTTCCCCACATGTGTGGGTGTGTATTTTATAAAAGGGACCAAAACTTTGGGTTCTGCTATTAGTATTTAAGAATTAAAACTGGCTTCATATGTTTATAATAAGAATTTCTCATTTTTTATATGGCCAGATTCTAAAATACTATTAAAATATTTGATAATCATCTACAAGGAGGTGCTGAAAAATTCTCAGCCCCACACACTTTCTTAAATCAGTATTTTCATTGACCTGAATACTCTGGTCAGTGGTGGGGATTACTGATTTGGGAATATATATATATATATATATATATATATACACACACACACACATTTCCAAGAGGATAAAATCCAGGTAAAGCTCAATGTACAAGACAGAGCAAGAATACAATATAAAAGACTCAAACACTTAATATTCCATGGTTATAAATTAAAAACAAAATTCCAGTGAGTCTCACTAAAAATTTTTTTTTTTTTTATTATATACCTGGAGTTATATTTCCTCAATTCTTTTTGAATTTGTAGATCTGATGAATTGGATCAAAATTCCAATGTAATTATAACCATGGAATATTAGTGTCTGAGCCTTTTATTTATATATATATAGATATATAAAATAAATAAATCTCCATAGACACGTAAACCAGACTAGACGAAATCATCTTCTGTTTTAAATTTAGACACCCCAACCTTACCGTGACTTGACATCTATGAATGTAACTCTATACTGATACAAATTATTAACACCCTGTGCCCCTTTATATATGAACAATCGCGCTGGCCGTTACCATGGAAATTTTGATTTCAATAATGAATAAGCTATTAAAACACGTAAATTTCAGAAATAACTTATTACAAAAAAAATTTCGCTTGAAGATGGAACAGAGCTTACTTTAATTCAATTTAATTCAAATAATTATATTGAAGTTTTCGGCTCTTGTTTTGAAACATGAGAACTCTTATGTAGCGTGTTGGAATCATATTTTTAAATAAATAATTATCTATATATATATATATATATATATATATATATATATATTTTTTTTTTTTTTTTTTTTTTTTTTTTTTCTTATATACTTTTTAGTGTAAATAATTATAGCTTTTCATTAGAAATTATTGTTCTGTTCCAAATTTTGATGTGTTACCATTTAGTAATATGCATTATCCCAAACGCTTTTTACACTTATCCACATTTCTTGTATATACAAATGTGTGTGTGTCATTTCAGAAGTTGTGCAGTGACGTCAGATTAAATATAAATGTCACAGTCAACAGGAGGGGACTTGATTTGTACCTTGTGTCATGAGCAATGTTAAGAAATCCATTCTTTATTAGGCATGAGAAGGTACATAATATTAATTATGAACACTGGGGACAAATAAATACCCCGAATAAAATTGTCTACAGTGTAATAACTTTTAAAAGCCTTTCTGGTTTTAAGAGACTATATATATAAGCAGACAGCGTTAACTGATGTGGAAGTTATTGTGAAGAGATGGTTATTTCTCATTACTGAGTGGACAGAAAACACACCCCATACACATGGGGAAATCGAGTCTGCGTAGCCTGATGTAACGTGAAGCACCTGTCGAGAATCACTCACTACAGTTTTATTAATCTCTGAAACTACCTTGCTAACACAATATTCGAATATGGTGCTCTATATCTCCCTTGCAAGTATGTGTGTACACTTTGTTATATGTGGGTATCATGAAAAACTCATTCTTAGTTACAAGAATATATACATATCTAATATAGTAAATTACATTTTCACTTCCTATGATGCTTTTCTAAGCATAGCTGTGGCACAAGGCTGAAAGTATGGGGCATTCAGTGAGGATTGAACTCACTACTTAGTTGTAATTGATTTAGTGAGACCTATTTGCTAACCATTACACCATGTTGAAGAGCCCCAACTTACGTTTCCTATGCATATATAAGCTTATTAGGTTGGAATACGTCTTGAAATTCCTATTAACATAAGATAACCAATTTTCTTGTCATATAAAGTCTTTAATATAGCAGTTAATTTAATGTCTAAAGATGTTAAGATACAGGATTGTTTAAGTCTACCATCAGTGTTAGTATGCAAAATCCATTGTTCTAGCTCATTAACTAGTTAAGATCAAAGTGTAGTATCTGTTTCATTGAAGTAGAGAAGATTGATGGCCAATTCCATCAGTTTCATAGAATCTTTTCATTAAAAAACTCATTCTTCTAGTGTTAACATTGTTTTTTAACTCTTCAAAATATTTTATCTTTATCAAAATTATCCTTGGTCTGAAATGATTAGAGTAATCCTGTATGGTCATAGTAATAGCATAAAGTATAGTGCCATGTAAGTACTGAAAAGGTTTTAACATGATTTTATTAAACTTAAAACTCACTTGTTTTCGTTTTTTTTTTTTTTTTTTTTTTTTTTTCTTAAACTTTCATTCATAACTTGGGATTCCTACAAAATAAGTTATTCAAAGAATATTGTATGGAAAATCCATCCGAGAGAGATGTTTTTCTTGGTAGCCATGTGCTTAAAAGGTCACAATATGTATAATATTGTGCACTTAAGATAAATGAAAAGTTTGGCTTTTGTCTAAGACTACTTCTCTGCTTCAAGTACTTGCACTTCTGCATGTAATATTATTGGTTTCATGTATTTATTTACTGATATTCACTCAGGCCAAATAAACCTCTCTCTATAAACATGTTATATTTTTATATTAACAGACACATGCACGCGACAAAGAAATCAGATGATCTGTATTCAGATGATTTATCAAAATTATTTGAAGAAAATATTTAAAACATAAAATGTAGGGAATTAAAGTTGGCAATTATTTGCTTCCAGCAGAGAGAGAAGAAAAAAAAAAAAAAATGGATATTGCTCAGAATAATAATGTCAATTTCTTTTTTTTTTTTTTTTTTTTTTTATAATTGAATAGCCCTCAAAAAACATCATCAGGATGTACAGAAGTACAGTGTATAAACTGCATAACACTATCTTTTTATATATAATAGCTGGCCACTAGTGTTTGAGGATACCCGTCTACTAGGGCAGCTAGCCAATCTCTATTGCAGACTGTCGCTCAGGCACATTTGTGTTTGTTCAACACCTACAAAGCCAACCTGTGGTTTATACTGCAACTATGCTGAGCAGAACTTAGTTACAGTTTCTAGGAGAGGGCGTATTATCTAGAATGATCAACAATGTGAACACCACCAGTATACTGGAAGCCTTGGTCATGATGGCTTATGAATTCGTGCTAGCACAGCTATCGACGATCCAAGTGTTCTGTCTACCCAATTTCACTCTCAAGATCTTGGGTCAACCCATGGTATGGCTTTCAGGCACTTTCCAAACATGCTGCATGGTAGGATCGTCTCCCCTCCCCTCCAGACCGATAACGTCTTCCTGACAAATCAACCATGATGAGATTCGAACCCGGGGCTCATGTTCAGAAAGCAAACATTCTAACCACTCTGCCATGCGCCCTTTATATATATATACACACACACACAAACAGTTGTCCACAAGTAGGTGGAAAGTAAATGATAAAATTTGTTTGAGGTTACATATATATATTTACTAATATAATTATCAAAAAAAAAAAAAAAAATAGATAAATTAGTTATAAAATTTAAAATAATATACCACAAATACCATTGTTATAATGAACACCATTGTCATGATATAACCAATACACTGACTTGTTCCACCTACTGACCACCGACTTTTGGTCCACTCTGTGTGTGTACATATATATATATATACATACACGCACACATATGTTTTCCTGTCAACTTTGATCTTCAAAAATTTAAATGTGACAGCAATTATTATCTTCTGTCTTGTTTTTCTTTTTCTCATATACTCCCCGCCCGCCGAATCTTAATAGCTTTATTGCCTTGCTTGGGGGTGTAACAAGATATGTGGATTTTATTTTTTTAATTAACATTTTTATTACTTCAAATTACTTTTTAGTGGATGCCCATATTTGAGTAGATTATCCATTTTATTTTAAACAGTATTTATTCCGTTTACTGCATACTCGAGAAAACTTGTTAAAGAAAAATCCATTTTCTTTAATAAGCTTTCTATAGTGATGCAATAAAAACAGAAAACAAAACAATGTCTACTCAAATATGGGTATCCACTAAAGGTAACATTTTAAATAATAAAAATGTGTGTACACTTTAAGTTTTCTTCAAATAAGTTTTTTTTTTTTTTTTTTTTTTTTTTTTTTTTTTTTATAAAAGGATCTAAATCTTTGTATTTATCAGAGTAGGATTTTCATTTCAAAAGCTACAAAGTCTGAATTGAACTTCATACTTTTACATTTGGACATTTAGTGCACAATTTAAATAAGTCACTTAAAAAAAAAAATAAAGCTTCAGTAGCTTTTGAACATTACTGGTAATAAGCATCCCGTTTAAAAATATTAATGCTTGCATATGACTTTTTGACCACATAATTGGCTTCAGAAGCAGGTGGTATAGGCCTCCTGGCAAAAGCTATAATTTAAACTATATATGATAGCTACATAAGATGAATGAGTGTCTGCCCTTGTTGAGGTAATATTCCCACTCAAGTATGTTTGCTTTTGGGGTAGGTGGTATTAGTGAAATCATCCCTTCTGCTTGGATAATCGTTTTTGGTTATGTTACTTTAGGCTGATGGGAATAGAGAAACAATTCCAACTTCCTTTGCAACTCGCTTGTATTTTTCTGAGTAGATTATTAAAAAGTCATTAAATGATATATAACAAATTAGGGAGACATTGAAAATTTTCATTGAGTCAGTTATAGCTGGCAATCTGAACTGCAGGCTATTACTTCATTATTAATGTAGTTAAACATTTTTTCTTTTTCTTTTTGCTTAATTGTTTTCAACTTTATTTTAACTTAGAACAGTAAGTTTAAAATTTTATTTTCCTTTGTGCTTTTTCCATCCACACAAAAATGTTGAGGATATGTTATTTTATTAGCATTTATTTTTTTCCTTTCAACTTAAAAAAAAAAAAGAAAAAAAAGGGGCATACCAATAATTTAATACAAAGTTACTTGTGCTAGAAAAAGCTGCTGGTAGTTACTGTGTTAAGTTTTTGGCAATCTTGAGATTTTAAGAAAACTTGATGTTCTCTAAATAAATGCCTTACCAAAATGTCTGTAAACATTTTGTTAAAATAGACACAAAATTTGAAACTTCGCTAAATTATAATTGTAATATCCCACCACTATCAGTGGACAAAATTACTTGTCGGATAAGCCAGATTTTCTGGTTCACTGTGACTAGACTGTTATTAAGCAAGATAAAATTTACTCTCTTTGTTGGCCTATGAGTTAATTTTTCCTTTAAAAATAATAAAATCTTCTAAATTATTACATTTGGTGTTATGGTAGGACACTGGTCATTGAAAGTTTTTTGCAGAGAAGTCAAATACTTGTTTTTAAAAATCTGTATCTTATAAATATTCAAGTATGGTATTTTGAAGGCTTTTTTTTTCCCTAAATCTATATTTCTGTCATTCTTATAAATTTATAATACCAGGGTCATTGTTTTCTTTTCTCTTGTCATTATTATTAATTGGAGGTGAGAAATATTTTTCTTGCCAAATGCTATATAAATCAAAATTTGTATGTAATGTAAACTTGTTCATTCTGGTTAGTGATGTGCAATGATAAAGTATGCAAATATCAGTCTGAATGTTTTAGTACCACACTCCTAATATTTCATTACCAGAAAATCACTTTTAAGAATAAAAATCTCTAACTTTAATCTACATATGCTGTCAGAAAATAAAACTGTAACACTGCCTATTTTAACCTAGTACAGGGCAGTATTTCTGAGCTTTGAGATGATGTATGCTGTAATAAGGTTCAGTGTGGTGAAAGCCTATTACAAGCTGGAGTCAAGCTACAAAAATGTGCACATGCAACATTCATTTGGTCTTTTGAGAGGGATTGAATTGTAAGCCTTTGAGAGTTTTGATGGACATTTCAGAATTGCTGTACATACTGAATGTGATACATCAGTGGGATTTCATTATTAGCAACAAAAGTAAAATGAAAATTTAATGCATCTGTAGATCAGATTCTGGATGGCCTTAGAGTATAGGCTCTTGCCAAAATCAATGCGTTTTAAGGGTAGTAGTTTCAAACTGTATAGTATCCACAGCATAGAACTTTAGTATATGTGGCTCAGGAGTGTCAACTTGGATTGTTGAGAATCATTTGCATAGATCAGGGTTACAGGCACGTGTGCTTTGAGTCTAACTTCTGCTTACACCACAACACATGTCTCTCTTGTGATGTCAAACGTCCGTTAAGGGATCAAATAGCACTCTTTTAGTGTTTAGTGATGAGAACAGGCTCTTCTTTTATGCCTGGTGATAGTCATTTGCATGTGTGATATTGACCTAGTGAGCAACATTTATTGTGTATTTATCCACAACCCTAACATCTGATACATGATATATACAGGCATAAGTTACAAATTTTGGTTTCCTTTGGTATTTATAAAGGAAATATTGGCAACACTCTCTCTCTTATATATATATATATATATACATATATACACACACACTGAGTATAACAGCAAAATTGTCCAATAAACTGTTATATCTTACAAATGCTATCTTACTGGAATTTTCTGAGATTTTTATATCACTATTGGACTCTGCTTTGAGCAATAAGAATATATAATTCTCTCCAAGCTTAACAGAAGAATCGTGATGAAATTGATCATAAATGAAAATGACATGTTCATCATTAATTAATCATAGCTAAGGATCGGAAGCTCATGAAGTATTGGAATAAAGTTCAAATACATATGATCATTTTCCAACTTATTCAAGATGATCTTTGCCCTCTCTTAACCTAACTTTTTATCCTGGAGTATCAAGGTGCCTCATAGGTTTCACGCATGATTTCATTTTCAAGTCTTTTTTCATAGCTCTTTGGACTGTCATAGCTGAAACTCCTCTCTCGCATGCCTAACATCTTATGAATCGAGTTGGAATTTTTTTCTAATTGATCTCTTTAACTCTAAGTTGAAATGATGATCCCTCTTTATGTTGTCACCACTGATCCAGTTTTCCTCTCCACTGTTTCCTCTTTTTTAAACTTGTTCACTGTTCTCTTGATGGTTCTTGAATGGACTTTGAAGATAGAGGCCAGAACATGAATATTGGTACTGTTACTGAAGGCCTGAATGATCTTTGTCATCTCACCATTGCCCTGTTGGAAAGACAGTGGGTTTGACACAGTGATTTTAACCTGTTCTCTTTTTAGCTGCATAACTCAAAGGGTTTTTCAGTGATTCTTATGAAAAATGGTGTCAAGATGGCTAAATGTCTAATCTGAAAACCTGGAAAAAGAAACTCAGTTTAGTGGGGTTTTTTTTTTTTTTTTTTTTTAGGTATTAAACATTTTGTGGGAGGAATAATTATACTGTTACACAATTTGGACAATTTTGCTGCTACACCCTGTGTGTGTGTGTGTGTGTGTGTGTATATATATATATATATATATATATATATATATGAGAGAGGGGTGTGAGGGTATTTAATTCATGTCAAGATCACATGAAACTTGGGTAACAACTCTGGCCATCCTATGACAATAGTTAATGTAAATTTTTTTTTTTTTGCTCTGTCTAGGTAATCTGAGCATTGAGGACTTTTCTTTACTGAGTAGGTGTTTGCCTTTAGGTCTTTTTCCTTTCCTTGTTCAAGATTTTCTCTTGAATAAGGTGTTAGGTTGTTTTGGCAAGTTGTCTGTTGGTTTCAACAACATATTTAGTTTTTCTTTAATAGTGTATTTGTGTGTGTGTGTGTATGTATATATATATATATATATATATATATATACACACACACACACACTATGCAGCTATAAGTTTATACTATACATTAAAATTAGCAGCATCCGTTCATATTATAGGTTTTATTTGCTATTGTGGCAATTTTTATCCTTGAGTGCTCTTTTTCGGTTATCCTTTTGTCAATTGTTCCTCAGTTTGCATAACTGAGATATGGTCTATAGTAAAATGTTTGTAAAATTTTACCTTTCAAATCCTGCTTATTTATTTGGATATACAAGGTATTTTAATAGGTATCTTCTATGTGCTTGTATCCCTTCAGGAGATGGGTGATCATGGCTCTCCAAAATCCCTTGTGGCCTTTAACAGTTTTTCTTCTTTTGCTAGAGGGGGGTCTACCCCCCCCCCCAATTCTGCTATCCATTCACTCAAGCTCATCAGGTAGCTGGCCTGCTTGCCTTATCCCTGCCCTCAATATGCCCTGTGATGGTTAAGTTTTTCAAACAACCCTTTCTTATTATGTGGCCAAGAAATTTTATCTGCCTTTTTGTGATACTGATCATAGATCTTTTTGCTGCCATTTTCTTTGATTTCTTCATTGCTTGCTTACTCCATCCATGGAATTCTCAGTATCATTCTTTAGAACCATATTTCTGTTGCTTCTCATTTTGTCCTCATCTGTTGTGAGATTGTTCAGCATTCACTGTTACACAAAGGGATGGATATCACATAGCAATGCAGCACTATTTTCTTTGTTTTTAATTAAAGCTGTTTCTCATCACTTTGTTTAATATTTGGAAGGCATCTTTCACTCATCCAATGCTTGTTTGGATCTTGGTGTCAATTTTCTGTCCTATGTTAAAATGCTTCCCAGATATTTAAACTTCTGCACTCAGATTTTGGGCTTTCCTCTTTCTATTGACCATACATTCTGTCTTCTTGCAGTTGATGCTTAGTCCTTTTTCCTTGCTTTTCTTTTATTATCCAGTTCAAAAGGTCCTAGAGTTTCCTTTCCATCAGATTGGCAAACTGTTTAATTTTTTCCTCAGGTTGCTTATGTTCATTTAGCCTTAATGTTTCTGGAAAAGGCTTGAATCCATCTTTCTCTGCCAGATATCATGGTAAAAATATCTTGTTACTAGCGATGGTTGACAAGAATAAGTGAATGACCACTTGGGTAAACTGTTTCTCTCATAACTGCTTTACTGCCCAGGTATCAGTCATAACAGTACAAAGCTGTCAACCCATTGTCAGCCATGACAGCAACTGGTCATAGGATAGAAAAAGAATAAAGAATTATTAAATTTGCCTGATTGCATTTGTATTGAGTGTTGATCTTTGATCTTTTGTTGATTATGGAAAAAAAAAATGGGTTTTGAACTTGATGTCATCGCAGAGAAAAGTGGCCAGTCATCTTGTTTCAATTGTTCACTTGATCACTTGATATTTATTGATGTGTGTGTAAAATATATATCACATAATGCTGGTGTTTATAAAATAGTGCTTGATGTAATATAACAGCTATGAAGTATTACGTGGGTGCAAAAATAATGTCGGTTTTTGACGTAATTTTTAACGTCAAAAACCGATATTATTTTTGCACCAACCTAATATATGTTAATAAATATACATATTATATCACACCGTTAGCATGACTTGGAGTCTCATCAACAATGTAATCATCAGGTGCTGGGTCGATCTATATAGCTCTGTTATATTACCTCAATCACTATTTTATTAACACCAGCATTATGTGTGAGATATATATGGAAGAGGTTGTAGTTGTTCCAACGGGAGAAAAGTATAAATTTTGAAAACAAGATAAACAGCAAATGTTTTGGGATGAAATGTTTTTTTTTTGTTTTTTTTTTATTATTTTAAAATATATATTATACTCTATTTTTCATAATTCTGCATATATATATATATATATATATATATATATATATATATAATATGTGTGTGTCTTAAACGTATGCTATATTTATAGGAGAAAAATGCTTAGCGTCAGAAATATAAGTGTGGACATAACTCTCAACACTAGATGGTGATACTGTTTCATGCTTAAATTCAATCATCAAGCCTGACAACTGCATTTAAACATGAAAGGGACTGTTATGTCCACACTGCTTATCATTATTTATATACAAGTGTATACATTTGTATATTTAAGACAAGATTTAGTTATTTATTTCTAAAGCAGTGTAATTTTTTTTTATTTTTTCTCATTTTTATTTTTTTACAAAAAAATAGCTAAGTTTTTATATTTCATTAATTTGTCACAAGTGTCTAAATTCTTTCATGAATAAGTGCAACTTTATACTTTTTATGCTCAGACAATTTAGCATTAATACATTGACATTTCTATGTTTTTTTTTTTTGCTTTGATGCATAATTTTTCATTTAAGTGATCGGTATCTATCAATGGTTGTTTTAATTTTGTTAATAATTCCTTAATGTCATGATGAGGATTAATATTGTTCCTCTTGAGTAGGAGAAAGATGGAGAAACCTGTGTGGAGTCTGATGCAAAATGTCTCCCATTTCCTAGTAATGATGCCACTTGTTCTCTTTTTCTCTTTCATCTCCCACCCTTATTTTCTCAGTATCTTTTCGAGATATCTAATCCTTCCTTCCAATTGTATTGTATTAGGGGGTGCTGAAAATGAGCTAGGTTGAGCTGAGACCTTTTCAACACCCTCTGACACTAACTCTGTCACTCTAAAATTCATTGTTATACCTTGTCTATGTGTGCCAAGTCTTACTTTTTGTAAGGTTTTCTGTCTACATCTTGCTTTCTTTCTCCCCATCCCCATCCAATTCACTCTCACCCTCTGGGTTTCCCTTCCTTTTCACTTTACCTGTTTAATCTTTGCAATGTACAATTGTCTGTGTGCTTATCTGTTCATTGCATGACTTGTATATGCATCTCTGTACACATGCAACTCCATCATGTGATGGCACAGTGGTATGTTTTCGCTTGCTCTGTGTGTGTACGTGCATATATATATATATATATATATATATATATATATACACACACACACACCTACATCAAAATAAAAAGAAAGGACAGTCAGATTTGTAATCCAGAGTTCTTTCGCATTTATTTTTCAAATAAATTTTTAAATAATACACACACACACACACACTTTATTAAAAATGACTTGATAAGGATAAGGTACTTCTGTTAATTTTTTTTAATTTTTTTTATTATATCTTTCTTATTGTGCACAAACGGGAGATTTCTTTTTCAGAATTAATGTGTATAGAAATTGTTCAGATGATTATTAGTTCTGAGCACTTTCGGCTCATCTACTAGCCATTACCTATGATTTTGGTTATACTGTTGCAATTAAATGGTATCTAAGTTGTAGAGAGGTAGACACATTTTCAGTTCTCAAATTCCTGATATATATATATGTGTTGTGTGTGTATTTTTGTTTAAACATTATTTTTAATTGATACTCATTAATGTTTAAACAAATAAATTAAAAAAAAAAACAAAAACATCTCAGATTTAAATAATCCATTCCCTAAAAATAAGCATGCACTCAAACGTGTCAACAGCAATATATTAATTTTCTGTTTACATTTATTTATAGAAGTTACTTTGCCTGTTTGCCCATTGTAAAGGGTCATGCATAATTGCAGACAGATTTTGCATGAGCAGAATGTTGTGTTTTTCATAAGTGTTAATAGTACACATAGTTCCGTAAATGAATTAAAAAAAACAAAATAACGACAAGGTGGTTTGGGATCACTGTACAGAAGTTTGCATATATGACAAAAATATACCCGACATTGTTTTACATTTGACACATGTCTGGATAGATGTAATGGTTTTACACTTGACTTGAGTAAATAAATACACTCGCTTCACATGTATACAGCTGTCTGTGTGTATCACACCTACTTCTCATTTATACAAAAATAAATGAATCCTTAAACTTTGCAAACACAAAATGAACCACAGTTCTTGTGTATTCCATATATTCTTACAATCGTAGATAAATGAAGTGGTATATGTATATATGCATCAACTGTGTGGACATGCACATTATGAAAAATATCAACATATATATATATATATATATATACGCACATTTGTGAACACTTATTTACACACATGAAGCTATCATAAATGTACAACATTTTACACACGTGATCTCTCTCTCTCACACACACACACACACACACACACACACACACAGTAGCGACCGCCTCTTCTCCAGTTCAACACCGGTGTATAATAAATGTTGAATTGATCAGCTTTGCTGTACATATGCTCTGTTGTATCCATCCATCCATCGCTCACTCACTCACTCACTCATTCTCTTGCTCCCTCTCTCTTTTTCAAAAGCGAGGTGCTGCTATATTGATTGGTGACCGGGTTGTCGAGTGCATTCAGGTTTACTTTTGGCGGGGTCATCTCAGTGCAAAGCTGCCTGGCTGATTTCTGCTGCTTCTTGCTTCTCTGCCTGCTGCCGCAGCACTTGTTTCAATCCTGGCTTGTTCGTTTATTCTTTCATTCACTCTGTCGTTCCTTCATTCATTTTTTTCTTCCCTAAGTCTTTCGTTTTCTCTGTCTCCCCCACTTTTTTAATATTGCACAACAACCCCACTTATTTCCTCATTCCTTTGTACATCCCTATGAAAAATAAAAGATGAAAACAAAAAACATAAAAACAAGTTCTAAGTACGTTGTGTTTTTACTCCTCATCACTATTTTCTTTCTTTCTTCCATCAAAAGTTAAATGTAGGTGAGAAACTACAATAACATTTTTTCCCATCTTTTTAAACCTTTTTTTTTTTTTTATTATCTATAATAGAGATGCTGAAAGGTTCTTGACTCGACGCACTTCCTAAAATCTGACCAAATGATCACGTGTTAAAATTTATTTTGGAATTCCTTCTTGATTAGCTCCCTAGAATTTTTTCTTTTTTTTACTGCTTCTGTGTGATATACACACGTGCATGTGTATGTAATTGTAGTGTGTGTGTGTGTGTGTGTGTGTATATTGTAATATATACATATGTATGTGTGTTCACTTAAAAAAAGAAAAAGAAGTCCACTGACTTTTCCCTTCTTTTCCCAATAAGCTTACTGAATGCTCCCAGTTTCTAGCATCTTGTGATTTGTACTTACATGATCTACTTACTGGTTGCTGAACACACACACACGCACACACATATATATGAGGGTTACTATTTATTGTTTGTTGTAGCAAAATACATAAGTTCAAATATTTTATTTTGAACCAGTTGATTACTATCACATTTTCTACAAAAAGAATGGTTCAATAAATATCACAAAATAATAATTATTTAAATTGGCTTTAATAATTTTCAAATTCTTTTTCTCACACTTCTATCTAAAGATAAAATATTTACCTAAATTTTTAATTTAGGCAGTAGTTTTTAGTGATTCCAATATTGAAATTGCCCCTAAATAGTAGATACATTACATACATACATACAAATTATAAAAATGAAATCTCTACTGAGATTGTGCACTGTACCATGAATATAGTAATTACATGACAAGTCTATTTTTAATATTTTTCCTCTATTCTTTGAAATTAAGATTTCTTGAAATGATTCGGCACTTATTAAAGATGAATACCCCTTGCCGACCTAATTTCATGCAGATAAAAAAAATTGTTTGCAAAAGAAATTTAGGTGAAAAATCTAGTTTCTAGACAGATTGAATTTTATGAAATTTGAAATTCTTTTGCTGCATGTTTAACTGTTTTTTTTCCATAAATTGGATATTTACTTAAAATTTTAATAGAATGTGTATACCAGCTTGTGTGTAATTTATGCACATTTTAAATGTGTGTAATGTCTGAATATATGCTTCAAACTTTTTCACATCTATACTGAACGGATATATGATGGATTAAAAGAAAAAAAAATAGATCTTTTTTAAACATTCCATAGTTAAATATTTACAGGTGTAAGATGAAAGTAAATCTCAAAAACATAACTAAAGATAAAGAATATTTAATAAAACCTGTATATGGTTGCTTTTGTAAATATTTCAATGTTTATTCACATTATCACCCAAACAATACAAATAATGAGATGTACATTTCTTGTTTTAAACAAATTTATTAGTCATCATATATTTTTAAATTGTCTAATGGACCAGGTTTCTCTTTATCTTATGTTATAACACTTATTATATTAACCCTATGTAGTTATAACTCTATATCAGAGGCAGTTGTAAGCAACCTTGTAGAAAAAGAATGATCCTATTTTCTTCCAACTCCATTGTCAAAATTCTAATGTATTATCTCCTGTATTAAGACCTTTCTTTCTTCCCTCACCCACATTGCTTTACATTAATATATATGATACAGTGCTGAAAAGTTTTCTGCTCTTCTCAACAACAAAAAATCTGTTTAGTCATATGGTCAGATTTTGGGAACGGGGCTAATATGAGAATTTTTCAGCATCTCTTTGTGCAATCATGTAGTATTCAACACATGTACACGGGAAGCAGAATATAAGTTTAGTATCAAATATAATAAATGAAGTTGTCTCTCATGCTATGTTTTAGTGTTGCCGTGTGAGATATATATATATATATATATATATATATATATTCTCCCATTGATTTCATTGTGAAGGTGCAACAGTTCAGTTTAAAACTGAACAACTAGGACTACTCCAAAAGATGATTTTTTTTTTTTATAGCCATGGAGTCTTCTGTAGAAACCAGCCACATTTTTCCTGAAGAACTGGTAACCGAGAATCGGTGCACAGTGCTAGACTCTCCAGATAACCCTTAGGTTTGAATTTAGTTTTTTTTTTTTCTCTTAGATTGGCTACCACTCAAGGCAAGATAGCCCAGTTTGCCCTGCTGCAACTAATGCCTTTTCCAAGTGCATATTAGTGTGAAGTGAACAAAACAGGATCAACTGGAATTAGAGGAGTTCACTTTCCACACTGATACCTATTATACTATCTATACACACACACACACACACACACACCTTATTGACATGTCTCATTCATGCCTACCTAAAATTTCTTTAATCTTTCCACATCTTGATTGAGATGTGAGCATTTACCTTATTTTGTTAAAAGTAGTGGCAACGTTCAAATTTTGGTATTACAGATATATAATTTTTATTTATAATTTATGCATGTGTTTGGTTAATCTCACCCTGTTGTCATGGCCTTTCAAGATGTGTGTGTGATCTTGGTTCTCCACAACTTCCTGTCTTTTGTTGCTTTATTAGCTTGTCTGTTTTCAGCTATCAAAAACTTACATGAAATTTTGTATATTATAAAGTTTTGCTGTGTTTGCTATTTAGTCTTTTTTTTTTTTTTTTTTAACCTCTTCATAGTATGTTTTATACTTTCATTATTGCTATTTTTGCTTTTTATTTATATTTGGTGGAGGGCATGTTCCGTCAGGATGTAATTAGTCATGGTTACCCTGAGATTGCTTTTATTCTTTTATCAATGATTTGCTGTACATGTACATTCCTGGGGAAAGATAGTGGAATGGTTTCCCATTGCTTTCTCCATGGTTTGGAAGTCGTGTGCCTTCACTTAGACTAGTTGCCACCCAAGGCTAGAGAGCTCAGTCTACTCTGTTATTTCACCCATAATTGGTTGGGGGATAGAGAAGACAGATTTATATCTTTTTCCATGAGTATTTGTGTGAAAATGAATGCAGGCAATCAGGCTAGATTTTGTACTTGCTTTCAAGTGTTATTTGTTACATTACCTACACCTCTAATTTTTTAAATTTCTTTTTATTATCACTGATGGAAAATTTTCTAGCATCTGCATATCCAGGCCCAATACCATCATTTAAAGAATCATTTAATGATAGGTATAATAAGTGGTATTAGAAAAATTCTATTCTTTGAAAATCAGTATTTGTTGTTTTTTAGTACTCTGACTTAAGAACAAACCATTGTGAGAGATTATGATACTGGTACTACCAACCACCAAGCAAACTTTGTGATATTCACTTGCATTGAGAGCCTTTCTTTCAAACGACTATATTTGATATCAACAAAATGCATCAGCAGAAAAATTGATATTAGCAAAAAGGACACTCGTCATAACAGTTGAATTTGAAAAGAAATGATGTCTGGCCCTCCATGTGAGAAAATATCTCTCATTTGTGTGTGTGCGTGAGAGTAAGAGAGGGAGAGGAAGGTGCCGGACCTCTCTGTTCGACCCACTTCCCAAATTCTGACCAAACATCAAATGTTTTGAGAGGGTCGTCTTGGTCTGACAATTTTTCAGTAACTATTGTGTGTGTTTGGGCCCGCCTGAGGCAATACTTTGTAATTTTTCCCCTTACGCCCGATTTTTTTTTTTTTAATTAGTAATGTATAGATAAAAAAAATGTAACAGAAAATTCTTTTAGAGTTGTTTATCAGTGACACCAGTAATGTCATAAAAATGTTTCACCTAATCTCGCTTGAGGAATGGTATCATTTACGACAGCTAATGTTTAAGCCATATAGGCATGTTCAAATTTACAACCTAGTGTCAATATTAGGAAATCTTATTCATTCATAATTTTGCATTGCCCCAACTTGAATACAATGTAAATTTATGAATGAAATTTTTTTAGTTGTCTATTTATTTTATTATAATTTATTTATTCCTGTATAATATTGATCCTTGCAGACTTCTTTGGCAACGCTAGATATCCTTGAAATTGGCAAAACTTGTTTTTATGCTGCTTTATTCATGACTGATATTTTCTTTTTTTATCAATTTTTTTTTCTAGCTGAAAGCTAAAGCAAGTCACATTACAGTCGAGATGCTTTTTTTTAAGCTGAAACTATTTCTGTGACGCCTTAAAAACATTTTTTTTTCTCGAGTGAATAAAAAAATCAGCCACTAGTTTATTATAAGTATAATCCATTCTTGCTGACAAAAAATATCTTCTCTAATAATACTGCCTCCATTTAAGTCTTAGTTTATTAAAACGTCATCGTTGTTATTGACAGTAAATTCCGTCAGATTTATTTATTTATTTATGTTTTTGATACATCAACGCACTTCCGTCATGAAGAAATCTATAAAATTTCGTTGTTGCAAGTGGGTGGAAACGGTTATAATCAGTAAATGTTGGGTGTCATTGACTCAAAAATTATTATTTTGGGCCCGGCATCTTCAATTGTTAAATCTCTAACATAAAGAAAAGCGGCGGCGGCGGGGATGCTTTATTTTTTATTTTACTTTTTTTTTTTTTTTTTTTTTTTTTTTTACCTCCTTTCATTTCTTGATGTTTCGAACGTAGTTGTGAAGCCGACTGTACTGACTACTACGAGAACAATCCAAGAGTACACACTCTGTGACCTCTAGAACGATTCGGTAGGGGTTACTTGGTGCAAACAACAGGTAGCTGTATAGCTTCTTTTATAAAGGCATTCGGTGCAAATATGCCGTGTCCTACTTTTTACATTTTTTTTTCTATTATTCAAAAAACATCTTTGGGTTATTTACGGATTTCATTTTTGTTGTTTTTGTTCCGATTCCATAAAAAAAGATGGATTATTAATGAATAAAAAGTTGGTCAGATAAATTAAGAATTTACAATGAGATAATTAATTTATTTTTAGGATTTTGCATAAGTAGTATGTACATGAAAATATTTAAAATAAATTGGCGCGTTTTTACACAGGCATATACGCGATTGTGTACATGTTTTTAGAAATGTATATTTTTATTTTTTTGTAAATATTTTTCAAGAAGTATCACACCAAAATTCTTGTTAGCTCACACGATAAACATTTACTCCGTTACTTATCTTCAACAAAAAACATTCATTTTTAAAATTTAACTTTTTTTTTTTCTTTACCAAATATTTTAGCTGCAAGGTATTTTAGGTTTTTAGTTTGAATTCCCAATTCAAGAACATGATTGTTCAGTTTGTGTGGGTGTGTCCCTGTTTAAGCTGTTGTTAATCCATTTTTATTGTTAGAATTTCAAGTGAGGAAGCTAGTGTATCTTTATGGGAAATTAATTGAATTACTTATATTTTTATGCATAAATTTTAAAAATATATTTTTATTAAAATTTTTTAATGCTGTCAGTATTTTAAAAATAACACTTGCATTTTAAAAACCTTTCAATCCACGTGGAATGAGATTTTTTTTTATTCTGTGAACTCCAAGATACCTAGATATGTTTCAATTCATTAAGAAAATTATAACATTTACTTTAAACGCGCGCGCGCACACACACACACACACACACACCTGTTGTATGTATTTATAGTTGCTTTTTAAAATGTTTTATTTTGAAAAGTTTATTTTATATTTTTATTTTTTATTTTATTTTCTCTTCTGAAATATAATGTTTCATGGCCTGCAAGAGAAAGTTGCAAACTTAAATATAAATGAATTAAGAATTTATTTACTTACAGAAAATAAAATAAAAATCTAAATAAAGTTTATTAAATTTTGTGTAGGAGAGAAAAAGCATATGGATTTATTTGTATTTGCAAATTTGCTTTACATTACTGGTTTGATATAGTTTTTTGAATCCTAATTTGTTTATTAGCATTTTAGAATCACTTAAGATAACGAAACAGAAAGTAACACACACCAAGACTTTTCCTTAGGTAACATTTATTTTACTGAATGCAGTTATATTATCACGTATTTCATGACAGTTTCAATTGTTCAATTCATTTGAAGAAAAATTAATTATTACTTAATTTTATTGATATTTCATGATGAATGAATATAGTTTATAAATAAAAAGAATTATATATACACTTCCCCCAAAAATGCGATACCTAAGATTTATGAATTTAAAAAATGAAAAACCGTTCTTGAAGTTTTTATTTTAGTATTAATTTTAAGCTAAATAAATCTTACTGAAAAAAACAATTCTCAAAGATTCATTATTCATTGAAAAATGTTTTTTTCTTAACACAACAGTGGTCATATATTTTAATTTATTCATAAAAGCAGTTAGCTTTTCTAATTTTGTCTTAGTTTTATTCTGCTGAATGCTCATTTTTCAGCGATCTCGTGGTGATACCAAATTTTATTGCATTCTTTATTTTACAATTCAGATTTTTGGTAACTGGGGTTCCTGTTTTACAAAATAAAATTGATGGTTTAAATTCTCTAAAGACTTCTGCTTAACTAATATAAACATTAAGCAGTCAAAAAATTAATTTCTCAAAATTTCATAAAATTAAATAAAAATGGCAGGTAGCAGATGTAAAAATAAAATCCAACAACTATTCGATTTTTGTAAGAATTTCCAAATCCATGCATTTTTCCCTGTAAAAAGATTCACTATACCTGATTTATAGTCACCTGTTGATGCAAGAAAACTTTTAACCAAAATTTTGACAGTTCTGAAAAGAATGAAGAAAATCATATTTAATAATAAAAAATCCTTTTGTCTTTCCTTTTTATTAATAAAATTTTTTTGATAAATGTTTTTAAGTTTGGGGCATTTTTTTTTTTATCATATATGCTCATTTTGGTCACTATAAAAGTTTAGCAGGTGTTGATTACTGCAAGTGGATACATTTTTGTTACATATAAGGGAATTCAATAACATATCTCTACTTTATATACTTTCATGTCAGATGCTATTTTGCCAAATTACTGCTAAATAGAATATATAGAAAATGCTAACAGAAATAATTGAGTAATTACAGCCCCAATTTCAAATCTTGTGTGAGTGAAATTGTTTTAATATGTAATATTTAAGACAAGATATCCCTATATATGAAATGAGAATAGTCTACTCCATAGGTTAAATAAAGGGTTCAGTTTGAAATTCTTTGAAGGTTACCTGAAGAGAACCAGAGGGCATAGCGGCTGAAACAGTGTGACAATAACAAAGACAAGGACAATAATCTAAATCTAAATAATATTTAATTAACATTAAGTATTTTGTTTGTGAAGTTTGATTGTATTTGAATTTAACTAACTTAGTGTTTCTCATTACTAAGTCTAATAGTTATGGTGTTTGAGTTCAGCTTTTTGTTTTGTTTTTTTTTTTTTTGTTTTTTTTTTGTTTTATTACATGTGACACCGCATTCATTAAAAAAATTATTTGTGAGGAACTTTATCAACTGTCTATTAATTTGTGCCACTCTTTGAAAAGAATATAAAATCATATAACCTACAAAATGAATGCAAAAAAACACAGGTGAATAAATACCAACTCTGACTAGATATGGAATATGTAACATATTTTCATTCACCTGTAAAATATCAAATATATTTCTTGTTCAATACATCTACATTTATTTACCTAGTATCTTGACTGTAAATCTTAAAATGAAATATAAGTATTAGGTTGGTGCAAAAATAATTTCGTTTTCTCACATAGTAACATATGTTAGAAAACGAAATTATTTTTGCACCAACCTAATACTTATAGTCATGATTCCTTTTTAAAGAATTCTTAATACCTTTTTAGCCATTAACTGATATTCTGTATGTAGGTATGTATTTTTGTTATTTTTTATACATCACTTAGCTAAAATGAAACCTCAACAAATTTCATATATTTTAAGTTTTGCTTATCATTAAACTTTTGTAACCTCTCTGAACCAAAGTAACTGTTTCATACACAGATATTTTATATTTATCTATATATTTTAGAATTCCCCTGAAGTAGTTTTCATTTCACTTGGAATAAGGAGGATAAAATTTGGCTCTTATTTTAAAACACTCTCATCCGACTTAATGGTTTCAAATTTCCCAGCATTAAATTATCTTGGAATGAAACACTTTGAGTTGACTATTGCCTTTAATTATGAAAGCAGATATTGTAATTGCCACAGCAAAGAAATTATTTCTTTGTATGAAACGTCCCAGAAAGTTTTTTGATGTCTTTATTTGAATAACTTCACTATTTAGTATCGGTATATTTTCAGCTATTTAATTTTTATATGATGGAATTTAAAAATACTAATTTGTAAATGTAATTTTCTTTTACTCACAGTATGGAAAGAATATTGGTAAATGGTTGTTAGTTGAATTAGTATCTTATCAAATATACATTAAACTCCTTAGCTTGTTTCTAAATTAATGTTGACCTTTTTGTAAAAATATTTCTACAGGGAATATGAGATGGGAGAATGAAAATTTATTGGCTTGACAAAGTCTAAAAAAAATTTTGATCATTTTGCCAAATTTGAGACAGTGGCTCAGACCAAGAACTTTAAACATCTTTTTCTCGTTTTATTTTTAAACACTTGATACCAAAAAGAATCTTTAAATGTTACTGTTTTTAACATGTTATGTGAAGATTTTTTAATACTGCCAACTTCAAATAATTGCATCCTTTTTGCTTACGTAGTTTTCAAGTTTGAAACTATTAAATTTTATCAGTAATTGAATTAAGTCTACTTAATCTTTTGTTTCTATAATTGAATAGTAATGCTTGATGATTCAAATTTTTTAAAAATTTCAACAAAATAAAAAATCTTTCTGAAATGAAAATTGTGACAATGCAAGTTAAAAATAAACTTGAAAAAAAGAGGCAATTTCTGCAAAATGCTTATGTAAAAGAACTGCAGATGAATTTGTTTTTTTTTATGAAGCACAAACTTGTTTGCCTCAGTCATATTTTGAAAACTGCAATATTTATTTTTTTTTAAAGATTACTTGAAATTGATTTTTTTTTTTTTTTTTTTTTTCTCCAAAATGTAGAAAAATGCTTACTTTAAATGAAATGTCAGAGGAAATATTTGTGACAATCATGGTTCTAACTCTTGAAATGAAACTACATTTCTTTTCTGTCAATCCTCTCTGGAAAAAAAACTGGCAAAATTGTTTTTTCATTGAGATTTCCCTTAAGTAGAAAAATTACATTTACTAATGAGTATTTTTTCCTTATATATCTACAAAATGCAATTATATAAATTTAAGTTTTAAAACGTGCCAATATTAAATAGAGAAGTTTTACCAATAATGGCATGAAAATAAAACTTTCTTGGATGTTTCTTCTAAGAAAATAATTCATTTGTTGTGGTGATTACGACATCTGCTTTAATAATTTGATTGTTAACTGTAATTAAAAAAATAATTGGATTGGAATTTTGGTAAATGATTCAAGGTACAATTAAAATACTTTATAATATTCCCGCAAAGCCAGAAAATTGCATAATAAGCTATAATTATTATTATTATTAAGCTACTTGAATTAATACCACACTGATGTTTCAAACCTCCAAACAAAGAGAAAAAAAAAAACAAAAAAAAACAAACTTGTGCTTTAATAGAATTACTTTTCTAAGTGTTGCCAATGGGTAAAGTTGAATAAAAGAAACATTATTATTCAAATTCTACTTCTTTTTAGAATGTTTCCAAAGCTTCTAATTCCTCATCATAAACTGAACATTTGGTAAGAGTTAGATTAAGTCTGCTATATAGACATCTTTGCTGGCTATTGCAATAACACTTGAATTGGAATTGCTCGCCATTTCATATAATTAAAATCTTTTTTAACACTTTCCTTTTTATACATTGTAGAAACAAAAAGTGTATTGTTAACATAAACCCTAACACAAGTTTCAAGAGACAATTACAAATTTTTTATTTATCTTATTAAGCTGTCAATTAAATAAAACCAGGGGAATTTTTATCACAAGTTTTTGAATGTTTGCTTTGAATATTTTGTCTTGTTTAAAGGGGAACCAAAATGGAGGTGCCTTTTTGTTTTTCCTTTTTTTTTTTTTTTTTTTTTTTAATCCTACTAACATAAACTACTAAATGCAAAATATTTTCATGCTAACTTTAGCAAACTTAACATGGGAAGAGCTTAAAAGAAAAAGCAAATGTTGATGACTTTTTTTTTTTTACTATGGGTAGGGGATTTGTGCGTGATAGCTGAGACAACCCTTAAAGGCAGTGAATTTAATGCATTATTTTATCAACAGTACATGCTCTTTCCTTTTATATTTATTTTTAATGCACATTGTAAGCACACACAAATACAAAATGATTCAACAAAAAATCTTAGTAGTTTTGGGGATTTTTTTATTATATCTGTTTGAATATATTCTGGTTTATAAAACTTAATATTTAAATGAACTTTTCATTATTTTGGAATATGATAGATATGAAAACCTGAATTCTTGCACTTTTTTAACTTTTTTAAAATTTTTATTTTTTTTAATTTTAACAATGATTATGTAAAGTATTGACTAAAATTTTCTCACTTGAGTTTTTTTTTTATTATCCACATAACTGATCTACAATAAATCTTATTTTATCCAGATTTTTTTCATTAACATTAAAATTTTATGCAAAAATTTAATTTGTCTATCCATAACATTACAATTTCTGTTTTTAAAATGGCTAAAACATTTTATACACCTCAAACCTTAAAACCATAAGATTGCTTCAACTTGCCACTCTATAAACATAACATAAACACTTATATAGTATTGAATTGATTTTACTGATCACTTTAAGTAGAAGCCCTTAACTAGTTCACATGTACCATCTCCAAACATTAGAGCAATATTGAAGTAATTTTGTAATTTGAATTGTTTGAATATTCTACATAAGTAATTTAGTATTTTCATTTCTACACTTATTTCTGTTGTCATATAAGAATTCTACTTTTTGAATCCTTAAATGAAAATCTACAAAAGAATTCTAGCATGCAGCAAAAATAATAAAAACAATTTCTTAGTAGTCTGATCTTCCCTACTTACTAATGAGATATTCCTTTGTTTTGGTAACACAATGCATGTTTGCTTATTGGTGTCAAGTAACATTGCTTCTTGTTACTATAAAAGCAAGCATTTTTTATTACTGAGAAAGGGATCAGGTTGTGACCAATAAATATATTTTCTGTTACTGTATAAATTGTTTTATATAGGATATTTGTTTTATAAAGGATATTTGTTTGAAAGTTAACCTAAAATCATGTACAGATTTAGAAATTTAAAAAAATTCATCTTTTACTAAAAGATGTGAAAAGTTAATGTATCCTCATTTATGTATTTATGATATACCATTTGTTTATTAAGAAAAAGTTGAATTATAAATTATTTACCACCCCTGTGTATTATTTTTTTTTTTTTTTTTTTCACCCATTAATTTTATGTTGTGTGGGTAGGTTGATATTGTTGCCATAATGTTCTCAAAGTTACCAAGGGCAAATTTTCTGAAAGCTTTTCTACATTTGATATTGAGATTTAAGAAAAAAAAATTGCATAAAATTTCAAGAGAATTTTTTTTATATATATACTTGTCATTGATTCAAATTCTTGACTTAATTTCAATTCTTCATTAGTAATGATATCATATCCAGTCATTGGTATAACTTTTTTTTTTCTTTTTTTTTTTTTATTTAACACAAAAATATTGAGTACAAATAAATTAGTGCACTCTGTTTAGACACTTCATAAAATACCAAGTTTTTATGGTAAACTACTGATTATTAAAACTACATTATATGGAAAAAGCCATATAGTGTGTGTTGAATTAGTTGTTTTCACTTTGGTTTTTATTCTTTGAATATAACAAATTGGTTGGTATTTAAAATAATGTTAGATGTTTATAAACTGCCTTTCTAAAATATATTGCTTCAAAAGTGGCATTAACTTTTAAATCAACTACAAAGAAATATTTTTATCCTTTTTATTAACCTCACTACATGAAATTATGATCTTTTGCTTTTTCAATTGTTTAATTATTATTATTAAACTTTAGAATGTCATTTTTATGTAAGTTTATTTTAATGATATTTACAAGCAATCTCCTGTTGAGAACAATCATACTTTACTGTCACTAATATCAAAAGGTTTTAATTGTGTTATCATAATTCTAAAATTAATCAGATATTGTAAATCCTTCTTGCTTATTTGTTTTGATTTACAAATGTGAATGCCAACAACCTGTTTTATTTCTGAATATATTAAATTTACTGAAACGGTTAAAAAAAAAAAATAAATAAATGCAAATTTATTAGTTTTGTCTCTGAAGCTAAGAATAAATGTCCACCATAGTTGATTTAATCTTACCATTTGTTAAGTGTATGTTTCCACAAGGGAAATTGTTTTATTTATGTAATTTATTCTACTTGTTTGCTTTTTATTTTATTTTCTACTCTCTTTATTTTTTTATTTTTTATTTTTTTTTTTTAAACTCATTAAAAAGTTCATTTCAAACAAACTGTTTTCTTAAAGTCTTAAAAAATGTTTCCCACGAGAAGTGAGTAGTCTAAATAATTTGAATTTCAAGTCAGGCTTGTTCTCGTTTCAATTAAAAAAAAAAAAAAAAAAATAATGCAAAAATTCTTTTGATATATAAATTACTAGACTTATATAATTTCACCTTATGGAAAAACAACTAAAGGAATTTAAATTGTTTTACTCGTGTCCCTACTTTCTGAAAAAAACAAAACAAAACAAAAAAAAAACAGCCGTAGTATTTTTCACTGAAAATTTTTAAGAGTATTACAATTACAAATATTCTTATTTTTATATGAGTAGCTGTTAAAACTCAAAGGATAGATATATATAAGTTTACATAAATTTTATGAGATTTTTTTTTTTTTTTATGTCTTTTATTTGACTGTTCTTTTGTAGTTATCCATATATTTGTTATAACAACTTAATTTTTATGTCATTTGCAAAAGCTTATAAAGCCTAGATAGCAATTCTGAAAATAATTCCAATTGCTGTTACCATTTTAATAGCACTAATTAATGATGGCTTTTTATAGAATATATTTGCTGGTATGTTTATATCTGTTGATTTACATATTTTCATAACACCCAGTGTTTTGCAGTAATTTTTTTGATTATTGAAAAATGAAAATACCAACTTTAATGCTATGTTCAGGAATTGGTGAAAAGACACTTTGTTTTTGTTTTTCTTACTGTCTTGTTAATAAATATTACATGAACTTATTAATTCAAGTTGATATATTTTCATATTTTTTTGAAAGTCAAATACTTTCACTGTTTTATGTGTGTGTGTATGCACTCGAAAGAACAGTTAGTACCCCAAAATGTTCAATCACTCTTACACATTTGATTCAAATTTTAAAACACTTAAATTATTTAAATATTTAAATTTTATTTTGAATAATTTAATTCATAAAATATAGATGTGTATGCATTTTGCCAAGCAAAGTTATCTGCATTTCTTATATCAAATTTACTGTTGAGAAACAAAAAAATCAAAACTTCTATTTTTTTTTTTTTTTTTTTTTTTTTTCATTCAAACACTAACAATTTCCAATATCTTTACTAAGAAATAAACTGACTAATTTTTTTTTTGTACATCTATAATTTTTTAATTCAGTTAATGTGAAAAAGAAAATGTCATTATTACAACTATGTATATCTAGACATCAAGGAATGTTCTAAATGTATTTATCCAAAAACCTTGTGGTAATTTCTTTTATTCTATGGATAGAAAATATTAAGAATGTTTTTGCAATATTATTCTCTATTTTGAGGAATCGCTTTTCCTTTTTATACTAAACTTAAAGTGAGTATTTCTTATTTGTAGAAATTTTGAAAACTGAATTACTTGCATCATTCTCTTCCCCATGTGACCTTGATTGTGCAACCATGTGAAAAAGGAAATAGTATTAAATGTGTGAATGTTTTTAAAGAAATTTTGTGACTCTTAAACTGATGCACTTATATACATGAATATTTCTAAAGATTTAAAGGATTCTATTTATTAATCTGACACTTTTATTACTTCAAACTTTATTTTTAGGGGATACCAATATTTAAGTAGACGTTTGAAGTAATAAAAAATATTGGATCAATAAAGAAAATCCTTTAATTCTTTGGGTTTGGGATATGAAACTGAGCAGATATGGCTTTCAAGAAAATCTGAATGAGTGAAATGTATATTGAGGTGAATAGAACCTTGCTTGGCTGTTAAGGTCTCCGTAGCTGAGTGGTCAAAACACACTGGATCAGATGGTTTCTCCTACAAAGGTAGACTGCGAGAGGGAAAGTTTTCTCCAGTGCAGGGGCTGGTAAACAAAATAAGCAGAGTTAAAAAAAAAAAATCCAGTGTCAACTTAAATATGGGTATCCACTAAAAGTAACGTTTAAAGTAATAAGTGCAAAAATATATACACATGTAAACATTAGCTTTCATTTTGTGCACTATAAGTGTTTGTTTTATATCATAGATTTTTTAACTTTTTATTGTTTTAAGTATGTGTTGTGTGGCTGCCAATCTGGGAAAAGTTGGAGTAATTTTAATTTGCAAAATGAGATTAAAACAAACTCTGCTTGGCAATAAGTACAATCTGCAAGTGCCAAAGCTTTTACATGCAGCACATAACATTTTCTTCTTTGTATAGTGCCCCCCCCCCCCGGAATTTGCTTTCATTTCTCTGGATGAATTGATCTCAGATCAGTGACACTTTACATTTTTTTTGTCTCTCTCATGGGAAAACTGTTCACAAATCCCTTTAACTTGACCTGGAACCACATAAAAATCAAACCTCGACAAATCACTGGGTTTGCTCTTGGGCTTTCTTGCTCTTCAGTATTTGTATCCTCCTTCCAACCCTTGAAACATTTTTCTTTGTCCTCATCTCCCTCTTACATTGTTTTACCTGTCTTCTCCCCAAACTCTGATACCAATCCTTTTCACCTGTTCACTATTCTGGGAATTCAGGTCAGATATCTGTGTCAATCTTCTGATGCACTCATCATTTGTACTGTCATTATTCAGTGGCCTCAGGTTTTCTTTCTGCCAGTAACTTCATGAATTCAAGATCATCATACCGAAGAGTTTTTAAGAAAAAATGCTCCCTAGGAATTTTGCTGAATTAGAAAAATTGTGCTTGTATGTTACAAATTTTGTCCTTATTTGTTTTGTTTTGATTGTTTAATGGCACATCAATTCCTTATGGGTTATTTAATGCCAAAATTTAATTTTCTTGTGTGTTGCATAGCAGAAAGAAAAGGATTACAGTTCCTTGGTGTAATGCACAAATTAAAAGGTTGAAATTTGTGGAAAACTGCTTGTAAGCTTATCTCTCTTGATATCATTTTACAGTCTAGGTGGGGTTTTTATTTTCTCTTTAAATTTTCATGAGGAATTCTTTTGATAACAATCCTACTTTACTGTCTCTCACAAATATTAAAAGGATTTTTTTTATGATGTTCTCTTAATTCCAAAGTTAATCTGCGATTGTAAATCTTTATTTGTTTTGATTAATAAATGTAATGAACAACCTTTTTTCATTTGAGAATATATTGACTGAATGGAAAGTAAATTCATCTGATTGGATTTAAGTTTCTTGCTTTATTTTGCTTGAGAAAGTAGAATGATGGATCGATCATGTTTACATTTCTCCCAATGTTCTCTTGGTCTATGATCACATCATGTTCAAACACCGGTTTCTGTATGATCACTGAAGTTAAGCAACATTAAGCCTGGTCATTACCTAGATGGGTGACTACTTGAGAATGCCATGTGCTTTAAGCTTGGATTTGTTTTTGTTATGTATAATGACTAAGAATTGTTAATTGGAGAGCTGAGTTCCAGTTCCAGTTGGCTTTGTTATATTCACTTACATGCAAATACTCTTACAAAAGGTATGAATCCACTTCTTCTCCCCCCCCCCGCTATGGGTTAATTAATAAGACTTGTGTTACTAAGACTTGTGTTACTAATCTATTATCTCCAAAAATAAAATTGCATACAAAATATTTAGATTTTGGCATTAAATAACCTATAGATGTTGATATGCTACAAAACAACCAACCAATCAATGTTCTCCTAAAATAGAATTATCAGATACAGATATTAATTTCCTTCTGGCAATAAAATAAAAATCACAGTATTAAGTTATATAAAACTGCAGTTCAGTAGTTTATATCTACTGTCTTATTGAGGATCTTAATTAGAAATCTTTCTATAATGATTGATTAAAAGAAAGTTACTATTTGTGAAAATAGAATAAAGAATATATTTTTTGGTCTGTAAGACGTAGCAAATAAACTGTTCTTATTGATATGTTTTGTTTCCTCAAACAAAACAGATATAAGCAAGAAGATTAATAATTACATAATCTATTGATCTTTCAGAAATGTGTATATAATAAAAGGTCAGTCTTTTTTTTTTTTTTTTTTTTTTTTTTATGTGAATGAGTCACTTGGGAGTGTTGTTTATTTTTTTTTATTTATTTATTTTTTTTTTTTATAGGGTTTTATGAATTTATAAACAATATTCTTAAATTCCTTTAATGATTATTTGAAAAGGGTGTGGAAAGCAGTGTTCTCAAACTTCTTAATCTCTTGCCTAAGAAATCCGTTTCCTCCTCATGTAATAATTTATTTTTATGTACACAATTCCCACCCTACTTGACATACACAGTCGTTGGCTACTATGAGCATTACTACTTGTCCTTTGCTCAGTTCAATGATGTGTCATTGCATAATGAACATGTGTAACATCCTGTCATAAATATGGCACAATGGTGTCGGATCTCACAGGTTTGTCTTTCGTAATTGCACAGTCTCCCGCCTTCCTGTCAGGATTTTAGTGTGGGTGGGGCTCATAAACCCTGCACTCTTTTCATTGACATTCATAATCATTTTTTCTTATCTCTGATGGCTTTACTTGCTCATTGGAATTTGCATTTTTTTTTTTTTTTTTTTTTTTTTTTTTTTTTACAGGAAGGTTCACCCTGTACAAGGCATGAGGGCCACTCAAGGTAGAGGGGTTTTATTAAGGGGTAGTTTATATTGAGAGGAGGGGAAGATAACAGTTAACACTAGACTTGACCAGGTTAAGATTGTAGTGATCAGGGAAACATCTTCTTGGGAGTCTGGCCCACAGGGCAGGAAGCAGCTGTTTGAGTGGAACTTACTTCTCGCTGATGGAATATGGAGGGAATGTGGGTGGTTTACTAATTTGTAAGCAGCATGACAGGTCCTAGTAGCAATAGTTCAGTGAGAGACTCACCACATCCCACCTGTGAGAAAAAGGTTGGAAGGTGGAAAATAATTCTTCTCCAACAAGGACTCTGAGAAGATTTTGGACTCTATCAAGACTGGAAAGTGTGGATCAGACAGCTCCTGCCCAAACATGCCAACAGTATTCAATTTTTGGCCTGATCTGGTTCTTATAAAAATAGAGAACAGTATGAGGAGTCGGGTACTTACTGCAGTGGTACAGGGAGCTGATCATTTTACAAGTACTTTTCTTACTTAAGAAATTTACCTCATCTTCTACTTGGATACATGTAGATATTTATTAAGCTTACTCTGGCATTAGGGATTTACTAAAGTTGGCATGGTGTGTAATGAATCCCTAAGAAGTATGGATCCAAGTCATTAACAAGATCACTTTACAACATCTTACACTACAATAGATATCTATCTATACATATAAGCTGAATTAATGAAACCTTGAAAACTGGCAAAAGTAAAACCAAAACAAAATAAACTTGTCATGAACCACCAGAGAAAAGGAAAAATAAGAATGAAAACCATTTATTAAAACAAAGTTCTCAATAATCTAGATCAGGAATATTCCAGTTAAAAACACAACCTAGAATAGAGCTGGAATCCGAACCAATGATGTCAAAACTTCATTGCTCTTTCAAGTTTTATGCTATGAAATGATTACAGAATTGTTTCATACTATGATTCTTGAAGTCATGGTGAAGTTTTGTATTGCTTATGTTTTTGGATTGGAATCTATCTGTCTATCTGCCTGCCTGCCTGCACATATGCATTATCATTTTTATTGTGGATTTAACTTGAACAAAATTGAATGGTGAAACTTTGATTTCAAATTTGTCTTTTTTTCAAATTGCCACTCAGTTGTTTAACTTCATGTCATTGATCGTTTACTTATTAGCTAAAGGAACCAGACCTTTCTTTTTCAGTCCCCTACTCAAATTATGATAGCAAATTGACTAAAGTATAAGATTTGCAATTTTAAAGAGTTATAAATTAATCTAACATTCATGCTTTTAATATTGTTTTATTATTTGTATCATTATTATGTGATTCCATTATATATTGAAACTTGTAAAAAAAGTAATCATTTATTTTTTCTTGTGACTTGCTGTTGCTTAGAATATTAGGTTGTTACAAAAATAATTGCAGTTTCAAACCATCACTTTTAAAACTGAGAATAAAATTTATTAGCCAAAATAAGACCCATAAGACTCTAAACATTGTTACCATCAGTAAATGTTTATTATTAGGTTGATGCAAAAATAATGATGTAATAATGTCGTTTTTTTTTTTTTTTTACGTTAAAAAATACGTCAAAAAACGACATTATTACGTCATTATTTTTGCACCAACCTAATAGAATTCAGGAATTCTTGAACTGATGAATTCTTTGAAGGTGGTTTGAGTTGCTGCTTGGTTGTTGAAGACCAAGTTTTAAAAGAAAATGCTGAAAATGTAATTGGGAAAAGGTTTGGTGAGTTAGCTGAGTGTGCTAGTTTCATGGCCCAGTTTATTCCTACAGTTCTTTGTGAGATCTGTGATAGAGCATTGTCATGGCAAAAAATTCTTTTTCTTCTTTTTTTTTTTTTTTTTTTTTCCTCAGTTGACACCAATGTTGGATGTAAACTTTGAAGTTCTTTGTGCATTTGTTTTGATTTCCAAATATTTTTTTCTGCTGTGACAGTTTTTTCCAAGATTCAAAAATTCATAGGAACAGTCCTTATTTGCATGTCATCAAACAATAACAATGAATTTCTTTTGGTGCTACTTTGGTTTGGGAAAGCATTTTAATGCTTCACTTCTGTCCAGCCACTGTGGAAGGTCATCAGTTGTTAGAAAGAATCCATTTTCCAATGTATGACATAAAGTGATCAAGAAATAGATTGTTTTTATTGTACAAAAGAAACAGGCTAGACTTCGTAATGGATAATCTTAGACTTTCATTCAACTTGTATGGTATCCAGTTATTGAGCTTTATAATTTGGTGAGAATTTCAAGCAACATTTGTCAACATTTAGTTCTGCAAATTCAAGTTGTCTTGCTTTGATCCATTTCAATAATGGCCTTCAATTGATTATCATCAAAAATCAATGACAATAAAAGTATGCTAATATTGAGAAAGCCTTATCTATATATCTGATGGCACAGGGAGATGTGGATTTGCCTTTCCTAAGAGCATTAATATAGTGTAAACACAAAATTCAAGTTATTCTCTTTACTGATAACTACCAGGCCATCTTGCACCTCTTTTTATATTTATTAATAAAAGCAAACATTTTTTAGGGACAAACTAACACGAACCTTTTAAAACATTAGTTGGATAATAACGAGTACAGTATGTAACACTGGCCTACTAATAAATGAGTTTAATCATGCCAACTATGTTACTCTTCTACTTGCAAATCTACAGGTTAGAGGATATTCAAAGTCCAGGTAGGGTTTCAGATCAACAAATGATTCTATCATTTTTGTCTTTGCTAATCTATACCAAAAATACTGTGAACTTTTAGATGTGGGATATTTGTAAGAAATGAACAAATATTACAATTCTATAATACAACTTCCGTTGAATTTGACAATTAAACTTCACATAGATACAATGAAAGGTAGTATGAACTTTACACCACTTGGCTTTTAGTAGATTCATCATAAATTAAAAGGAGCAAATAGGTTTGTCTATCATCCAGTTCACACTCCTCCCCAAGCTTTTGAACAGGAGTAGAGGTTTATCCCTTGTTTCCTGTTTAGGATTGGGCTTCCAGTTTCTTTTAAAATATTTTCATTCTATTCTACTCCCAGTCACCCCTTGTTGTCTTAGTGGCATTATTGCCTTGCTTGATTTAAAAAAAAAAAATTATTTCAAAAGTTATTATAGTGATTTACTAAGCATAGCTTAGATGTGGCACAAGGCCAAAAGTATGGAGCACCCAGTGAGGATTGACCTCACTATTGTCATAACTGATCTAGCTAGACAAGGTTACTAACCATTACACTGTCAAACAGCCATGTTATTATGGTGGATACTCCATATTTGAAATAGATACCCTATTTATATTTATTAAACGGCATGCATTACATTGACCTGTGCATTCAAAAATTCTTAGTAAAAAGAAAAGTGCATTATATAACGCTAATATAACTCCACACAGTAACCCTCTACCTTGAGTAGCTCTTGTATTGGGTAAATATTATTAAAAAAGAATTATTGCATTTTCAACATTTTCACATAAACCTTGTATTAAACATAGATTGTAAACAGTATGCAGCACAAGTTACGTAGGTCATTTAATATTGTCATAAAGAGGGTTAATTTGTTTGACTTAAACAAATTTTTCAATTAAAAAGTTTAAGGTTGGCATGAATCATATTGGTAAATTAAATAATTGCTACTGATTCATTGTTGCTAACATACTTTCAAAATAGACAAATTACTGATTTTATTTATTTTTTCGTAGTATTTTTAAAAACTGCACAAGCTGTTTAGTCAGCAGGATTACCTGCTTGTGATGCGATGTAATGTGAATTATTATAAGTACTAGACGATTTGCGTCATCCTTCTGTATTTTCTTGTCTATATCAAAATGTCCCTGTAGGTGTGCACATTAAACTGACAAAGAACGCATCTGCCACATGTTTAAAAGCTATTTTAATCTATTACAAACATTAATTCTTTCTTAAGTTACATTACTTTTGAGAGAAAGGGATCAGAAAATTTTGAAAAAAATAAATTACTCTGTTATATTGGGCAAAAAGGAAAATTGGGTATAGAATTCTGAGCTGCTAAAACTGATTTACACAACAGTTATGTTCCTATTAATATTAGAGAACAATTTTATAATTAACTGTAAAAAAGAGAAGGCTTAATTTGAACATCATTTAACTATTACATTTAACTGGGCAGTTGGACTGTTGTCTAAATAAGAGTAACAATCATTTTTGTATATAAATGTCCATGTTTCCCTATCAGCAAGTACAAAAAAGAAAAATAAGTTTTTAAAATATAAAAGGTTCTAATGAATGTGTTACAGTATTTCTGAAGTTATAATATTCAAATATTGACCATTATGTCTTCCTCAGATTGCAAATGAAAAAAAAAAAACTAATTGAACAGTAAAGTTCACGTAACTTGTGCTTGTTTTGTTTGATAGATAAAATGCTTCTTACATTAACTTCAGTCACTAGTTGGTGTGTGTGTTTTCTTAAGCAAAATTAGCGAGTGATATTGAAATGATTAAATAGAACATAAATTCAAGTTATCAGGTAGCAACACTGTCCTACTTAGAAAATAAAAATTTACTTTTTTCCTCTTAATGTAAAAAGAAAAAGGTTTATCTTAAAAAAAAAAAAAAATTGCTATCTTCTACCAACACATGTATGATTGTGTTATGTATATATAAAATGCGTGTTTGTAACTTTGTAGACTAGATTACTTAGCACATTTCACCATCTGCCTGCTATCTCTATAGTCCTTGTGCAGAAGATCACACAAACATGACTGTTCAATTTGTGCACACTAGGCTAATATGTGCACATTGGCCATGCATGAAAGAATGTGGAAGGAAGAGTGATAACACAATTCTGTTTTGTTTGCTAATCAATGTGTACAAAATAAGACTGTTGGCTTTAAAATCTGGTTTCTGCAAGTAATTTGTTTGTCACTGTTGGTATAATTTCATTGTATATCTCTAGTGGGGAGATATTTTCTTCCTCATAAAACATTTTCATATTAGCTTACATAAGAACTGGTCCACCCACCCTCTATACCACTTCAAATATTCTTTCACTTTAATCAAAGCCAAGCAGTCAAAGAATATTTGGAGTGATGTAGGTGGACTTAGTCTATTTCCTTTATTTCTTTTAAGATTAAAGAAATAAAGGAGATGAACTTTTATTTACCCTCTTTTCATACTAACCTATGTTTAGAAGAGACATTTTTTTTTTTTTTTTTTTTTTTTTTTTTAATGCATACTTAAAGACACTTAAATGATATACAAACAAAATACTAAAGCAATCAGGACACCACAAAATAAAGGGTGGCAAGGGTAATAATCAAATATTAAGCTTTTTAAGATTCTTTATTCTCTTTTCTTTTTTATCTGATCTGCAGAAAATGATTTTATATCATCCCATTATAACATTTTTTTTATTTTAAGTACTTTAAATATTTTAATATATTTATTTTTGCGTATACTTTCTTTTAGAATAACACCTATAGACTTTTTCTGATTTAAGTTTTAGAAGCTAATGTTTCAGTGGAGATACAGAAAATGAATTTTGTTTTTATTTTGAAAATTAATGACCGTAATGAAAAGACACACGTTATATTCAAGTAATTTTTAAAGATGTGTGTGCTATAGAAAAAAATGAGATAAACTTCCATTTGTCAGTCAAGCTGTCAACTTGTCAACACCTTAAATAAACAGCTGCTGCTGTGTTAAAAAATGCACTTCTGCAATACTTTAAACATTAAGTAATATTTGTTTCAAATCAGATTAATTAAACTTTAAATCAGCTCAGTTTCAGAAAAATATTTTTGAAAGGTTTTTAATAAATGAAATTATATTGTGATGAAAGATGGTTAAAAATGGTACTAAAATCAATGATGGTTAGTGAGTTCAAAACAAAAACTCCTACCAGTCGATTTAAATTAGTTTTGAAATAGAGCAAAGTATTTTGCTTATTGGAAGTATTAGATTTAATCTATTACCTTAAAATTTAAAAAAAAAAAAAAGCTTCAAAGGAAGTTTTTTTTTTTTTTTTTTTAAATTCATTTTAAACCTTACCTATCATGAATCCATGAAGACACCTAATGTAAATGATACAACACTGCTCAATAACATTGTCATGAATTTAAGCCATGAAGACAAATTTAGTCGTTCCATCAAAAAAAGTGGGATCCCCCCCCCCAAAAAAAAACCACCACCACTCCTTAGATATAGTGTTAAAAAGAAGTTTACTTATAAAAGAAATTAAAATGAGATTACTGGAGTATTTCATTAAAAATTGTTGGACTTTATTACCTATAAGCATTGCAGATTTTACAAGACAATTCTAGAAGAAACTGCTTAAATTAACTCTGAAACAGAAGGTTACATTTTATTATTGGATTATATAAATTTTATATTCTGAAGTAAAAATATTGGTTAATTTACAAACATAATTTGAAAAAGTAATTAAAAAAAAAAAAATGTTTCTAAGGTGTTTGAAAAGTAGCTGTATATATTTAGAATTAATTTTTATCGTTGAAATAGATATTTCAAATTGGTATCAGCAGTCGGGATTTAGGATTTTTAATCTTTAGTGTCTCTCTCTCTCCCATTTGAAAAAGTAGCATCTTTCTGTTTTCCTCTCTTTTGTTTTACCTTGTACCATATGAAACTTGCTTAAATAGCAATAGTTTAAGCTAGATACCTGAACTGATTTGCTAAAAAATTAGCATACCATGATGAAAAAATGCCCCAAACTAAAAAAAAAAAACATTTAGCATCAAAATCCTTATTATTAATAGGGAAGACCAAATGATTTTTTGATACTTTTAGAACATTTGAAATTTTGGTTAAAAATACTTTTTTTTTGTTTTGCTTTTTGTGTGTGGTATGGTGGAGGATTTTTAATCTTTTTCTAAATATATAGTTTCTCTTCCATTTGAAAAGTAGCATCTGTCTGTTCTCCTCCCTTTTATTTCACCTTGTGCCATATGAAGCTAGCTAAAGAGCAATAATTTAATCTTTAGATTAAATTTAAAATTCAATATAAATAGCTTCTTTTTAGATATGTGAATTCAGTAATTTTGCACTGAACCTAAAAATTTATAATATTTTCTCAGTCATTAAATATTTACCTCACAAGTTAAGAAAAAAGAAAATTGTCTAAGTAGCACATACCAAATTGTAGACTTGATACTGTTCTCGACTTCCTTGTTTTTCATCTGGGTTAGGGTGTATGATTTTTACCATCTTGTTACATTTACTGCAGGGATGCATTTATGTCATTTCAAACAGGTGAATAGAGTTAAAGGAAAGAAAGTAGAGCTGAAGAATTTACTGATAATTTCTTGGCATTGTACCAGTCTCCACATGAAAGTCTACCCATTTACCTATCTTTGCTATACACACCAGCTGTGGGTTACGATCATTCTAGCTTTCCTTTGGAGGTAGGTCGGTAGGGAAACTGAAGTATGTTGGTTTATGTTACCAAACATTGAATAACCCGAGATAAAATGCTTGTCTGAAAGTAATGACTGTTGGTTTGTTTATTTCATTTATTCATTTTTTTATGCTGTCAGCATTCTAAATTTTGTAAAAATGTCAGGAATGAGTGCACAAAGTGATCCTCTATATTTTAACTTGACAGAACAGATTCTTTGCTCTTTGGTAAAAAGCAATTCACTTTGTATTAAATACTCCATGATTTCATTAACTCTTTCCTCACCTGCTAAACAAATTTTGATTTGCTATCATTAACATAGGCTAATCAATATTGATTGATTTGTTTTATAAAGCTTATCAACCCTTGCATAGGTTATAAAAAGCCAAAACATAATTTTGGACAATAATTCATTTTTTTTTTCTTCCCCTAATATGAATATTGTATTAACAATCTTCTGGCAATAATGATTTTTAGATACAAGCCATACTATTTAACCCATAACTGGGTGAGAAGAGGTGGATCCACACCTTTTCCAAGATTTGGCTAATTAATAGATTAATTGGGTAAAAAGATAATTATAGAAAGATTATGAAAAAAGAAAGCCAAAATAGTTTCTGGAGCAATCATTAACTTTATTTTGTGTTACATGGTTATACCATTAGTAAGCTAGTAAATTAAAAAAAGGCAAACTATTTGACTAAACTATACATTAATATTGAACTTACTGTTAATGGGCTTTGCAACTGAAGTGTCATCTGCTGTATTTTCATGCTTATTTTAAAAAAAACAGACTGAACATTGCAAAGCAAAAATCCTTTTAAGAATATTTGATTTAAAGTGTAATGTTTTATTGCAATTCTACAGAGTTCTTAGATTGTTTTCATATATAATTAATCACTCTGATTATATTCCTCTAATTTACAAGTAACAAAAGCAGATTCTTATTCATACTAAACTAAATTACTTTGCTATGACTTGGGTCAATATTATCCTAGATTTTCATTAGTATTATGCTGTAAATGTATTTCAAGCTGCTAAATATTGTAATGTTGAGAATACCATGGACTGGACATGTGAGAAATGACAAAGTCTTAGAGAAAATGGAAACAAAGAGGACATGCTCTTCTCAAGAACAGTGGAAATTTCTAGGATGCATAATGAGGAAAAAGGGTTTAGAAAATTTGATATTCACAGGACAGAATGAAGGGAAGAGTAAGAGGTAAACAACCTTGAGTAAATGGATGGTGGTGGAACAATGTTTAGGAGAGATAACCAAAAAACAGTTTAAGAGTCAAAAAGAACAGGAAATTGTGGAGAGACATGAATGCCTGCATCCTGAAGGGACTCAGCACATGGAAGTAGTAGTATTGTAATATTTTGACATAAAGAAAAGAATACTGAGCTGTTACATAACATCTGTCCTCCTTCATGACGGCGAATATTGGACAATTTCCTCAAAGATGAAAAAGAGACTCGAGGCAACAGATGTGGTTCTACAGAAGGATGCTAAGGATATCATGGCCTGAGGATGTGAGCAATGATGAGGTCTTAGAGAAGATGCAAACAAGGAGGTGGCTTATACTTAACATTAGGAAGAGGCAGCTGAAGTTTCTGGGACACATAATGAGGAAGGAGGGCCTGGAGAATCTGATACTCACGGGTTGAATAGAGAGAAAGAGAGACGAGGGAAAACAATGCATGACGTACCTAGCATGATATTAAGCAAGTGGTTGACAGAATATGGTCTGGGGAAGGTAGCAGAGGGAAGGACTTTGTTGAGAGCTGAAAGTGATAGAGGAAAGTGGAGAGCCTACATCCTGAAAGGGCATGGCACATAAAAAAGTATTTATAGAGAATCTCTAAACATATATTATCTATACTTTGGAATTTCGATTAATAACTGTAGCATAGTGCAGAGACCCAACATAAAGTGATTTTTGTTTTGTTTTGTTTTTTTTTATTGAAGAAAAAGGTAAAAATAAGTCAGTACTGATTTTCATCCTTCAGTGGGTAAGTGATTATATTATTATTTGTAAATTACTAGAATAAGATTAACTATTTCCAATAAATATTTGTCAAGAAGTTCCTTGATAAAATCTAAAGAATCAGAAATATTATTGGTCCTGACCTGATGGCTAGGCTTCAGTCACTTTCCCATCAACATAAAGTTGCTTCCCTGTGCCTTTTTTATAAATACTTTCATGGTAATTGTTAGGATGACCTCTTTATGTACCATAGTACCTAAACTTTATAAATGTAAGCACAGCACTAGACTGGCAGCAAGGTCTCATCAATTTACAGTTTAGCTGGCTAGATGTAGCCGTAAGTTCTATGCTAACAATTTTTCTCGTACTTCTTGCTTGCGGAACTCCCTTCCGGCTCCATGCTTTCCAGCCAATTTTAATCTGCAAAAATTTAAATGCAATGTCAATCGCTATCTACTGTCCTCCTGATTACTCTTTTTTTTCCTCTTCCTGTTCATTATTAATGTTTCTGTTCCTAAATCTTCTACACCCTGTAACCCCTTGTGTCTTTTAGAAAGTTTTTAAATGATCCATCTTATAGCTTTTCATCTTGTATGGAAAAGGACCAACAAAGACAAATTAATTTCTTAGAAAAGGATCAGTCATTAGACCAATGAATTTCTTTTGTAAGGTTAATTTCTAATCATTTCTCTTTTGATGACTTTCAATAATAAATCCACCAAATATGGAAAGAGATTTATATTATCAGGATTATTTTTATGGCTGTTCTATGAAGCAAAGGTTAGTAATTGAGTTACGAGCACAGACATTTGTTTGTGCTTGTAACTCAATTAACCTGTCTTAAAATCATTAAAAATATGTTGAATAAGGGCTAATTTGAAGAGATGGGCATGAAAACTACTCTAACGTTATTCCAGATCATCTTGCAATAGGAGTTTTTTTTTTTGGGGGGGGGGGTTGCACACAAATTTTTATTTTTATTCATTATTATAATTTTTATTTTAATCTTGTTTTTTTAATACTTGCATTTTAATACTCCTTTCCATTATTTTAAACTATGCCAAGTTTCCTTATAAAAAATTTAATAAACTGGAACGGACAACTACGAATGAGGCTTGTAAAGGAGATGCCTGAAAAGTACATAAACATTCTATTTAATTACATATGTATTTGGGGAAATTGATATGCAATATGGATGGATCACTTAGAGAAGTGAGGAAGTGTAATTAACAGACATTTAGATAAATGATTGCTTTGTCTTTTATATTTTGCTGATTTCTATTTAGGATTAGAAAACCTTTTGGAAATGTGAGTTATATGTAATTCTTTTGTCATTCTCACATAATCTTTGAACAAAAATGGAAATCTTTGTTCAAAGATTATGTGAGAAGAATTTTATCTGTTTTGGATTTGTTGCTGCTGCAAAATGAAAGCTCTTTCGTGGTGTGGGAGGGAAGGTTTTGTTTTAAAAATATTTAATAGTTGGGAGGTAGGCAGGTGTCCACATTTTCTTTTCTTAAAGCATCAGAGAGAGAACTTGCATGCCTAATGAACTCTTTATTTTAGAAACCAATTTTGAAAAGATTTTTAGAAACTTTTCTTGAAATTCTGCTTCTAAACAGTTCCTTAACTGATTAGGTCAATGGCATGCTGCGCTTTTATGAAAAAAAAAAAAAAAAAAAAAAAATTGTAGTTCCTTGACACTGGTTTCCTTTGTAGGTTAGTGGTTTCCTAGTTAGGAGTGTGTTCTCTTTGTGTTGCATTCCATCTATGAACTCCAAGGCTTCTCTCATCCTTATATTTATACCTCAAAGGCCAGAAAGTGGGGTAGGGTCCAGCCTAAATAAACCACAGTTTATTCTGTCTTCTACCTCAACACACATTTTAAACTCTGTATAAAACAGATAAATATCTTTATAATTCATCTTTGAGTTTTTATTCCTTCTTTCTTTGCTTTCTCTCCCTCACTCATCTCCTGTCTCTCTCTCGTGTCCCCTCTCTCTCTCTCTCTCGTGTCCCCTCTCTGTGTCTCTCTCGTGTCCCCTCTCTGTGTCTCTCTCGTGTCCCCTCTCTGTGTCTCTCTCTCGTGTCCCCTCTCTGTGTCTCTCTCTCGTGTCCCCTCTCTGTGTCTCTCTCTCGTGTCCCCTCTCTGTGTCTCTCTCTCGTGTCCCCTCTCTGTGTCTCTCTCTCGTGTCCCCTCTCTGTGTCTCTCTCTCGTGTCCCCTCTCTCGTGTCTCTCTCTCGTGTCCCCTCTCTCGTGTCTCTCTCTCGTGTCCCCTCTCTCGTGTCCCTCTCTGTGTGTCTCTCTCGTGTCCCCTCTCTGTGTGTCTCTCTCGTGTCCCCTCTCTGTGTCTCTCTCGTGTCCCCTCTCTGTGTGTCTCTCTCGTGTCCCCTCTCTGTGTGTCTCTCTCGTGTCCCCTCTCTGTGTGTCTCTCTCGTGTCCCCTCTCTGTGTGTCTCTCTCGTGTCCCCTTTCTGTGTGTCTCTCTCTCTCTCGTGTCCCCTTTTCCTGTATCTTGCCCTCCTCTACTCCCCCCATTTTTTTTTTTTTTTTAATATCATAATACTTTTTTTTTTTTTTTTTTTTTTTTTTTTTCATCATCAAGGTTATCTCTTGTTTAATGAGTCATATAGCTGAATGTAAAAATGAGTTAATATTAAGTGACACTGAAAATTACTTTTAGAAATGCTTATTAATGACTTAATTTCTTTCTGGCATTTATCTAATAATTAAGCAAAGAATAATTTAATTTTAACTTTCTTTTTACTCCGTTTTCTTCCATATCTTACTTGTATGTCACTGGGCGTTAACTTCTCAATTAGCCTGAGAAAATGTAGGAAATTTGTTAGAATTTGATTGTTTTTCTTCTTTTTCTGGGTGTCACCAATTGAATGCATTTTAGGGTTTTACTTTGCCTATTCATTTGTTTCAGTCCACATTTAATCATGCGCACACACACACACACACACACACAATGCCAAATTACTTACTCTCAGTAATTGTTCAACTAGCAAAAAACTATTTGACTTGATGTTTTAAAGTGTAGAGTTCAATCCTTACTGAGCCTTTCTGAGTATTGTTGTTATATAACTGGTTATAACAATAGGTCAGGTTTACTGGAATGTCAATTTTATATGGGGATGGGAATTAAGTATGGAAAAGGCAGTCAGCCAAGTACGTGTTGGCTATAATCTGCCTATGTATAGCAGATTTAGTCTTAATGAAGGAACAGTTAATTGGCCACTGTGGCCTGATTATTTTTCTATAGAGCCATGTAGGTTTAATTACACACTAATGGCACAGTTTTTGTGTGTTATTACTAAGCAAAGATCGGGTTATTATTCTACTGAAAACTGTCAGCATTTTATGAATTTATGATCATAGATAAAAGGAAAAATTTTGGTTCTTTTTTTTTTTTTTTTTCTTTCTTTCTTTACAGTCACTATTGAAGTTAAATTTATTAATTAGATGGAAAATACTCTTTTGAATTAGTTGAAGCATCCTAGATGGTACTGTTGTTGTTTCAGTAGCAAGTAGGTCTTACAGGGTGGAGCTGGTAGCTCCTACACTCAACAAATTTTGAATTTATCATTCTCCTAGACTGTTTGCCAACCAAGTACAGAGAGCCCAATCTGCCTTGCTATTTAATCAATAGCTGAGAGGGAGAAGTGGTTATTTTCATGCCTTTCCCTAGGGTATTTGTGTGAAAATGAACACAATGGCCTGAGATGGAATTAGAACTTGACTCTCTGATCACACTTAACTGATAACTGCGACACGGTATACACATTAACCCTCTTTTGGATAATCTGTCTTAATCTTTAGAATACCTGAATTAATCATTTAAAATATTATGTATAATCTATATATATGTGTGTGTGTGTGTGTGTACATGATGCAGATTTTGATTTGTTATAGATTTTCTGGGTGCAGGTATTGCAAATTGATTGTACCTACTTTGGTACTCTTCTATTAGATTTAATAGAAATTGTTAGGCACTAATTGTACCAAGCCACTTGGAATGATAAACAGTAAAAACAAAAAAATATATTAATAATTGTTCTCTGCATGTTAGTATTTAGGCAATACTAATTTATTTTGATGACTTTTATTCTGGATTAATGACAGCTAATCAGTATCTCTTGTCAAAAGAGAATTTGGTTTCTTTATCAGTGAGCTGAATACCATTTCATCTAGGAAAAAAGAAAAAGAAAAAACTTTTTATCACTTTGCTTTTTTGCCGTAACTCTCACACTGAGCCATTCTGTTAACATAGGCTGTAAGTGACATGCATTAGGCACCTGTTTTGTATGTAAATCCAAGAAAGAAAAACTGCGTTTTAAGTATTTAACATTGAGATGAACTTAGATTAAATTTAATCCTCACTTCAATACCATGCAGTCAGGTAAATCCTGTATGGAGCCATTGACAGGTAGATGTCGCCAAATCTCATTTAGTTCAAATTTGCTGTTTCCATTTGTGCTGAGCTAAGCAGATTAAAGTCTAAAACATTGACTTAGCTGTATTTAAGTTGATAACTGGTTTGAGATATGGTCAGGACACCTTTTGCTTTTATAATATGGATTATCACTTAAAACCATATGAATGTCATCAGACAGGGTTCTCAGCCAACCTGGAAAACTGAATTATCGGTAATAAAAATAAGTAACTTTAAGAAAAATCAGGTAATTCTCAGGAAAATTTTTCAGTGGCATATTTATTAAAATATTCACCTTTATTTCAAAACTTTGCTTACATATATTAAAACATAAGAAAAGTGATTAGTTGTAATTGCATAGTATTTACTTATCAAGTGTGGAGCTGCTCTGTTCAGACGAAAATATGGATACCAGTAATCGCTACAGTCCTAAAATCACTTGAAAATGATGGTCTTTCATCAAAAATCAGATAATAGATACTAAATATGAGCAGTAAAGATTGAGCACTTTTAATATTTGATGTGGTAAGAGGCAATTGCGTAAAATCAAAATGTCAGGAAATTATGCTTGAGCCCAGGGTACTCTTCTGGATTACTGATATGCCACAGTCTACGATATTGAGTGGATAGGAAGCACCCCTGATTTTTATTGAAATTTTGGTTTTTAAAAAAAAAAAAAAAAAAAAATGGCAACCTGTCCTTGAAGTATATACAGTATTTGTTTTCTAGGATTAGTAAAATTTGTATATAAATGTTTTTGCCCATTCATCTGGAGCACAGTTATATACTTACTGCTGTGTGTCTGCTATGTGATATCCCAAAATCATTGAATTTCAGTGGAATTTTTCAGTGAAATCAGGGAATTTTATTCAATGGCTATGCTGGGAATGCCATTAGTACTTTTTAAAAAATATTTAAAACTTGTTTAAAACCTTTAAACTTCTTGCTGCCAGAGTTCTTGAAAATTGGTAAAATATTTCTTTTATCTAACTCTGAGAAGCCTTAAAAATCCATCATTTTTTTTATTCAATGACAAAATTCAATCGTTAAAGATTGTATGTCTATTTTAGTACTTTGAGGAATTTTTTCAAGAGATTTTCAAAAACCTTAAAGAGCCGCATCAGCATTTTTTAAATTCATTTTTTAAAATTTCTCTCTACTTTTAAATTTTTTTTCCTTTTTTTTTAATTAGAAATTTTTGTTTGCCTGCTTGTTGGCTGTTTGGTGTGAGAACATAAGTAAATCTTTTTTCTCAGGGTGTTACTTACCTTGCCAACACCCTTCACCTGTATTAACCAGCCATCTACTTATGTATGTGTGTATAGACCTGTTTACCTACTATCCACCCAGGTGCAATGCCTATTTATATATCCTCTTTGTTCTGTGTGCACTTCATCCTAGCTGGAGTTAGACATGGTTCAGGAAACATGCACAAAGACGACACAACCATTGTCCTTGCAAGCACTGCTCTGTGATAAAACTGAACACTCTAAGATTCTCTCACTTTTAGCTTTTCCAAAAAAAAAAAAGTGGGGGGGAGATAACACTGATTTCACATTTGGTTTAAATAATACCTTCAATGATATTGGACATAAAACTTTAAAAAAAAAAAAAAAATCACTTTTTTTGTAAATGACTTTTCCTCTCTACCTTATAATAATTTGTCTCTGGGAGTTAGGTATATAAAGAATTTTTTTTGTTCAACACTAAATATCTTTGAAGTTTTATGGGTTTTAAAATATTTCTGATAATGCTGATTATAATTTTAAAATAATTCAGGTGTAGCTATGATGTTTGTAAATGACTTCAAATAGTTTTAACAAAAATCTTTTATTTCTTACTAGTGGATAGCTTCATGTTAACAAAATTTTTTTTTTTTTTTTTTTTTTTTTTTTTTTTTAAGATGTTTTCCATTAATTTGAGGAAACAAAATATTTTGTTTGCCTTATGATATAGTCGTGCACTTAGGATTTAAAAAATAAATTGATTCTCTAGTTATATATTTTTTAAATATATATATATATATATATAATGCAGACCCCAACATATAATACATTTTAGACATATACCCTTCCACTTCCTCTGGCAAGGCTTATGGCCACATCATGTTCAGACTTCAGTTCCCCTATGATCACCAACATTGAGCCTGGTCAATACTTCAGTGGGTGACTGCTTGGGAAGACCAGGTGCTGTAATCTTGGGTGTGCGGGTGGTTTAATGGCTCGAAATTGTTAAATGCGGAGCTAAGTTAATTCCGTTACAAGCACATACCCTTGGGAATGTTATGAATACAAAAAAAAAAACTAAAAAAAACCATATTATTTTTAAAAAATATAAACGCACAATGTTGAGTGTGATAGAAAGGGAGGATGAGAACAAGGAAAAAGTCGGAAAAGAAGAAAAGCTAGAGTTTTATAAAAGTATCAGTGGTGGGGGGTAATTGAAATGTACATTTTTTTTTCATTATGTGCTTAAGAGGAATTTCTTAATATGTATACAAGGACTCAAGATACACACACACACACACACACACACACACACACACACATAAAATCTTTAAAAAAATTCTTAAAATCTAAAAATATTTTCTGGCTTTAAATAACCTGCAAAGGGTTGATAAGCTGTAAAAAGAAAAAAAAAATCAATCTTCTACTGGCAGTTTCCTGCAATTTATCTGTCATCAGACAGGAATGAGGAACAACATGCAAAATGTATATAAGCTCACCACACATTCTGATATATACTGTGTTCGATGGGTAAATTGTTGCCATTTTATATTTTTAATTTTGTGCATATGCAGTTGTTTTTGATTTTGTTGAATGCACAGTATAGTAGGGTCAGTTGGGCATGGTCTGTGATACTAAGAGCACCGTGATGCAATTCACTCCACCAGGAATTTGGGAACTGCATGCTGTACTGCTTAGCATTCATGCTGGAAACTCCATTACGAACATTTCAGTGTGTTTGGGTGTCAATCTAAAGACAGGGCAGAGGATTCAGAAAGAGTTGGAGGAATCTAATGGTGATTATGTAGGTATTTGGAGTGATCACTAGTGATGGTGACGTTATGCCTCCATTCATCTTCCCAGAGGGCTTCAGACTCAACACGGAGGCTTACATCAAATGCCTTGAGGAGGTAGTCCTACCTTGAGTCAAGAGGATGGCTGCTGGAAGACACTATGTCTGGCAAAAAGACTCTGCCCCGTGGCACACAATCTGGAGAACTCGGTCATGGCTGTCAGACAATTTCTGGGACCACATCACCCCTTACATCTGGCCACCTAACTTCCCAGACTGCAACACCTTTGATTATTGTGTGTGGGGCACAGTTGAACGAGAGACCAAGAAAACTCTTTGTAACACCAAAGATGAACTGAAGGCAAGGATTATGGCAGCATTCAACAACTTAAACAAGGAGACCATCCAGAAGAGATGCAGGAGATTCTGAATTTGTCTGGAAGACATGGTTGAAGCCAGTGGTGATTTTATTGAATAAATTTACTCTTTAGTATTTAAAGATATTTTTTTGTGCAATTTTGATAAATATATCTGTTAAAATGAGATGTCAGTATCATTTTCATTTTTTTTTTTTTTTTTTTTGTGTGTGTGCATCATTTAGACGACAATTTATCCATCGCACCATGAGAATGTATGGTGAGCTTGAATTAAGGTTGGATATTGGATATTTTAGAAATTTTATCAAAAACCGTTAGCACAAACTGATAAATTTTATTGCCAAACAAAATGGCTAAGAAAATAGTTTGCATTGCACTCTAAATAAACTAATATTATTAATGTTTTGATTTTATTTACTTGAATTTTTCCTTGGTTTTTCTTTCCTTTTCAAGTATGTGTAACAGATTCTTCACTACTGATATGTGTGTCTCTGAGAAAATATCACTGTTCATGTATAAAGTATTTCTTTTTACTATTTTAAAAATAGAATATATATATATACATACATATACACACACACACACACACACACACACACACACACACACACACTTGGAATTGTTTTGTCATATTTCCAATAAGGAGTATAAGATATTTGGTTATGAACATTGATTTCATTGACAATTTTCAGAATTGCTTACATAAGGAGGTTATAAATTTAAGTTTTCTTTTAATGTTTTTTTAACATTTTTATAGTCATGTATGTTGGCTTAGGAAAGGAGTAATTCTTTCAGGAAAGGAGATATTTGATAAAAAAAAAAAAAAAAATTATCAAGACCTTTTCAGAGGTGTGGATGGAGATTTGTGAAAAAGTTCAGGGGTATTGCAAGTGCAATTGTAACATTTTTTAACTTTATGTTCTGGCAGATATATACCATGAAATTTTATTTTTTTATTCTTTAAGATTTTTTAATATATATTTTATTTTCTTAAACTTGGCACTTTCAAATATTTTATATTAACAATGTTGATTTTGAATATCATTTAAAAAACAAAAATGCACAATTGCTGCAGTTGATTCTTATCTAAATTCTTCATAAAAATAGCTTTTGTTAAGACAAAGTACATATTAATTTTTGCTAAATATGTGAATAATTTCCTTCTATTCTGAGTAGCTATTTCACAAGTGAAAAAAAATATCATACCATTTTTAGTTCCCCTGAAAGAATAAATATGTAATATTTATAAATATTTTTCTTAGAACAAATTGTCTCTGGGGTAGTATTTCCTCCAAAGAAATACCTTGTCAGCTGTTTTGTAAAGTAGATTATTATACATCTGCTCTTTGATAGCAAAAATTGCCAATAGTTGATTTTTAACAAATGTGCAAGGTTTCTTGGGTAGAGAAGACTTTTGTTTTTTTTGTTTTTTTTCAAACAATGTTGTTGGTGATGGAGTCATGACAAATTTTCAAATTTCTTTTAACAAAATGGAGTCATGATTTTAAAATTCTGGATAGGTCTGATGTGCACTATCATAAAGCTGTCAGGGAAATTACTCAAAACCTAAAAATACTCATCTGGAATAAAGATTGTTGTGTGTGTAAAATTTCAGATATAACTAAAACATATCTGTAAAAGGACAATATGAATAGACAAAAGGAAAACCTATCTTAGCCGATGCTTTTCGTCCTCTGATGGACTTTATCAAGGTAAATGTATGGATTTGATTTTGTCGCAAGTAAAAATGTTAGTTTTAGAAAATCTTTAAATTTAAGAGATACTCATAAATATCCAACAGGTTAACTGAAAAGTCAAGGTAAATTATGGAAGAATCTTATCAAAATATAAATCTGCACTTTTTTTTATTTTTTATTTTTTTTTATCAAATATCTCCTTTCCTGAAAGAATTACTCTTTTCCTAAGCCAACATACATAACTATAAAAATGTAAAAAAAAAAATTAAAAAAAAGTTAAATTCATAGCTTGTTATTTAAAATATATAATGCATAAATTAATCCCAAACTAAAATAATTTAAATATTAATTGCATAAAAAAAAAAGAAATTTGAGTAGATGATTTACTCACTTTCACTTATCAAACATTAAATTACATCACTTAGCATCATCCATAATTTACTTAAACTTTTTAATTAATTTGATGAGCATCACTTAATTTTAAAAAATTTGTTTAAATACTTGTTGCAAAATAAAATCTTTACATTTGCCTTGATAAAGGAGGACAAAAAATTTTGGCTAAGATAAATTTTCCTTTTGTCTTTATTCACACACACACACACACACACACACACACACACATATATAAGTTAATTTTTCAAATTAGTTACTATTTATGATTGATCTGACAAATACAAACTTTAGAAATGTTCATACATTAAAAATAAATTGGCTTGCTATTTAAATGCCTTAACAATTATTAAGGCCAATTTATCGTTGACTGCTTTACTGTCTATATTTTTTTATTTTATTTATTTTTAAGGGTTTTTTGATAATTATATAAGACAAATATTTTTTTAAAACCCTCTGCACCAAGTTTGGATTAAGCTAATGCAGGTCTTGTAGCATATGATATAAAGGGGACCTAAATTAAAAGATATACATAAATATTAAATCCTAAATAATTTACTAGCATAGTGACAAAGCTTAAAGAGCAGACAAACATTTAATTTCTATCAGCATGAATAAACAAACCCAGAAAAACATGAAGTAAATGATTCTAACGAGATATTTGAATAGATTTAACAGCCTCGATATAATGTTACCTGAAATGATTACTAATTAAAGATGCAGCTCCACCAACAAGTAAACATTAAGATTGCCAGATTGTAAGATGGTGATTTCAACATAGAGCTTGAGTGTTTAATGCAGGGTCCGTAGCATTTGTTATTTTTGGAACTAGATTAACCTGGCACTGCTATGCACAAATAACTTTATTCCCCCAGATCTCAGTATAATTATTTCAAGAAATATTTGTAGAAAATGGTAATACGATCAATAAGCAATCAAATCTAGCAATTTTTTTTATTTTACTAGAATTTTTTTGCAACATGTTAATGCATGTTGAAATCCTCATAGTATTTGTTATTGCTGAAGTTATCGCTAACATTTTTTGTCAAGATTTACAAACTCTGTTTCATTCCATTTCGAAAACCAATCAATGAAATTTGAATAAGCTGATTTGTTTGGAAAAATACTTTGACAAACTTTTAACTGTTCCAAAAACATTAATGAAAATTTATTGTACTAAGCTATGCACCCCTAATAAAATCAATTGTACATTGTACTGCTTTACCTGATTGGTAATGTATGGCTATTTTAGAGGGAGTGATGGACTAACAAAAGTCACAGAATTTTATATATAAATTTTATTTTTTATTTCGTACTGTCTTTGGTATAATCCCTCCCCGCCAACCTCTACTCACCCACTGTATAACAAAAACTCTTTTGGTTTGTTCCTATAGTTAAACTGGTATGGTGGCATGGAAATTTAAGGTTTTCTTTTTTCTTTGTCATTAATATCAATATATAAACATTGGGGTGACTGGTTCATTATCCATAAACATTTGGAATATGTGAAGGAAACACTAGAGCTGTTTCATTAACAATCAAATACTTGTAAAATCAGTGGTTCTTACAAGATTACATGAAATAGTTTCCAACTTTTATTTATTTATTCATTCAGAATTTTAACTTTCTCAGGTGTCCTTTCAAGTGCAGCAAGAACATTTACCTTGATATTGTGATACAAATAGTAGGTACTGTGTTTGTAGAATATGGTAGTTTTAGAATTGTGAAATATTACAAAAGACTTTCCAAAGAAATATTATGATGTAATCATTTCACATGTTAGGTATATTGAAGCAAAATTGCAATGAGATAGCAACCATTTCTGTTAAGAAGGAAAGAACTAAATGCTGCTCTAAAAACAGCTTAAGAAAAGTAAAATGCTTTGAATTTATTAAATAAACGGTTTCTCTAGTTTTCTGTTTCCATTTCTTTTATTTGATTGTCAAGTATAAAATAGAATTAACTGATAAAAGGCCAGATGAGTTTTACAAACAAATTCAACTGTCATGAGCTTGTAACCGGATCTATTCAGTTATATATATATATATATATATATATATATATATATATATATATATGATATTATCAAAAGTTGATATTTCTACAAAAATATTTCACCAAAATATATTGTTGTATACTTTCTTTATTTACCATTGACTTCATTTATTTGAATTACCTGGGATTAATTTTTTTTTTCTTTGTTTAATACATTTTAATATCAGGAGAAACTAAAAATGAAAACTTATATTAAATTATACTTCTATTATATTTGTAATTTAGCAGGTGTAAAAAAAAAAAAAATGGTAGACAAAATCATTTGAGCAGCACTATCAAGTCATCCACATATTGGTTCTTGTTATCATCTATCCACCTCATGAGGGTGTAGAGTAATGAATAGTGGCTTGGATTGAGGTGTCGGATAGCAGAGTTCAAATTCCAGTCAAATTCATTATATTCACTTACGTTCTAATACCCTTGGGAAAGGTATGAATCCTCCTCTTCTCCCTCCAGCTATGACTAAATAGCAGGACAGTCCAGGTTTTATAGCCTTGAATGGCAACTGATCTACCGCAGAAAGAAATGGCAACCTACTGCAGGAAAAAAATCAGTCATCTATCAAAAGATACCTGATCGCCTAAGCATAGCACATTCATCTCCTTCATTTTATTAAGATATTGAAACTTAGGATAGCATAGAGAGAACATGTAGGAAAAGCTGTTTTGAGGACTAAAAATTGAACCCCCCCCCCAATCATCAATAGCCATGGTGCCAGCAAGTGATGTCGCAAACAAAGGGAGTATTCCCCCCCCAAATCTGTTAAAGAATTCAGGAACTATGCAAGCCTGCTTGAAACATAAACTTTACGTTTTCATGCAGCCAACAGAACTGAACACATTTAAGTTTAGAAAAATTTAATTTGTCTTTATATCAAAAACAAAATTTTGTATCTGATTTTAATCAATTATACAGGTGTATTTATATTGGGAGAAAACAGCCATGAACCATCTTGTTGGTGTTTTGTGTTTGCGTGTTGCTGGTTCTAAATTGGGACATATCTGCAATCAAGTTGAGCAAACTAAAACCTCAGCAAAACTTTCTGAAGGAGAAAAGGGATGGAGAAATAAATAGGTTAAGTGATAGAATTGTCCAACCATATACATCCACTTTCTCTCACTCTCTCCTTTTTCACTTCCTGTCAAGGGATGGGCAAGTCAGCACTTAATGGTAATGATATTCATATCAATAGTAGAGTGAACTATATGTGATAAATGTATAAGGAGTGCCAAAATATCTATCTGTGTGTGTGTGACTATACAAAGGCAAGCACAAAAAAATCTTGTATCTATTTCTAGTTTCACTTCTGTCTGTCGATTTCAGCCAGTCAATGCCTGTAAATATTAGTTGGACAGCTCTCAGTAATATTTGAATTTGCTGAGCAGTGAATGATGTCATCAACACAGCTTATGAGCTGATCTTATAGGCCATCATTCTGCGGCAGGTGATCTCTAGGCACAAAAAAGAAAAAGAAAATATGTCTATATAAAACACACACACACACTCCCCGTCCCCATTGAAAATGGTATCATATTTTATGTATTAGAAGTGATCCTATTTTGCTTGTGTTAGGTTGTAAAATGATTTAATAATGGACAACATTCTCAGTCCTTCAGGTAATTTGCATAAAAAGCAGTGTCGGGGTTTATCAATAAAACATTTGCTTTTTGTATGAATCTATGCATATTTGTATTGTGTGTGAATGATTTCTCTGTCTATTATTTTTTTTTATCTTTCTTTCTTTCTTTAGAAAGAAATGGTTTTATCAACAAGTTCACCCAGTTACAAAGAACTATGGTTCACTTCTAGAACAGCTTAATTTAAGACCCTACAAAGAGTTACTTGTTTGTCCCTTTTCATATATATATATATATATATATATATATAAAACTGTTCACTCTCACCCTACTAACAAGTTTATCCATCTGTGTTTTGAACATATCCATCCTCTTCATCTTCCCATCACTCCCATCTCTGCCTGACTTCAGCTAAATTTGTCTCCAGACAAAGAGACCTCTTTCATGTCTACTTTCATATCTATCTTACTCAGTGTTCTTTATCCTGTTTGACATAAAATGCCTTTGTGTATGGTATTCGAAGAACAGTGACTTAGTTTTTTGAAGCACATAGAAACATGTGCTTGTATATGGCTCATTTCCAAATGGTCATCAATGGGCTATTCTCTTCTTGACCATCCTTACTTTTCAGGCATAAAACTGCCACAAGCCATTATATAGGACAAGTATCATTTTATTCTATTGCCATATTATTAACTTCCTTGTTCAGGAAAGGGATTGGTGCACCTTTTTGGTGTGTGTGTGTGTGTGTACATAATAATAATAATAATAATAATAATAATGTACAACTTTGATTAATATCTGCCACACAGGATATCAAGATAACCCAGTGAGTGAAATTTTAGAACTGAACTTGTCTCTTTAACAGTTTAAAAATAGTTGAATGTTTCTTTGTTTTTAACTGAATATAATTTTTAAAAGGAGATTCAAGCAAATATGCTTTAAGAATGTGTTATTATAAAAACAACAAAGATCAGGATAACAGTCCGAATATAAATAGTGTAAATAACATTGATCTTGGTTAAAAAGTTTAAAAAAATAACACTGAATTACTAACACAATGGTGAAATGAATTTTTCTTTTTTATTAATTTTTTGCTGTTTTTTTTTTTTTTTTTTTTTTTTTTCCATTTCATCATCTTTTAAAAACTTTGTTGAAAAGTTGCATTTCATCCAAATTAAGATTAATGGAATTTTATTTTGACCCAGAGATTGGGTTGTCAGTTTATTATAAAAGTCACCTTTATTCATTTATATAACATTAATCTATTATATTACATTTGAGTTATTTGTCTTTTGTTTGCTGTATTTGTATTCAGACTAATGTTCTCATCTTTGTTATTATAACAAAATTTCTGTCATTGTGTTTCCTGGCCATCTTCAGGTGGCTCAGATCTTGAGTAGTTTTCAGGAAATTTCAAACCGTATCTTTTATCTAATCTACAGGATTAGATTGCTCTCATTCTTCTGTCCATGTTTAGGGATATGCCGTCTTGTTCTTATTTAAAACTGCTCAGTTATTGCTTGCTCTGTTTTCCCAGAGTATATCTTCATAGAGTAAATAATGGTTTCAGTTGGAAATTACCTGAGGGATACTGAGGCTGACAGACACCTGAAGAATATAAGTGTATATATACTAATTTAATAATTCACTCTTAGTTTTTATGACTGATTGATCACAGAACAAGAAAAATGATGACATTAAGTATAATTTTCTTGTCAAAAATTATTTTGCTCTCACAAGCTTAGTAATATCATAGCGTTGATTAAAAATTAATTGATGACAACCCGTTTTGTTTAATGTTTAAATTATTTAACTTAAATTTTTTTTCTTTTTCTTTTTTCCAGATTTTTTTGTCCCAAGTTAAATCGGACAACGCCCGCTTGTTTGACTTGTCTGATGAGGAACTGGTCCGATTGACAGTCAAGGAACTCAACCAGCTAGTCAAGGGGCTAAACCGAGATCAAGTGTCACGGCTGAAGCAACGCCGGCGTACACTCAAGAATCGTGGATATGCCGCCAATTGCCGTGAGAAGAGAATCTCTCAAAAGGAGGAGCTTGAAATAGAGAGGGAGAAGCTCCGTGCCGAAGTCTACCGGCTCCAGCGGGAAAATGATGTTGTCAAGATGGAACTTGATTCACTGCGGCGCAAGTATGATGCTCTGCAAAGGTTTGCAGACAAAAGTGAATTGCTCATTCTACAGAAACCGGTGATGATGCCTGAACCGTTGTCCCTGAAGACAGAGACGTTGCGAAGTTGACTGCCAGTCCATGATGGATTGCAACCCTAGACTCTTCCCTTCCCTCGGTGAGACTTCTCCGAATTGCTTCCATCAAGTTGGACACTACAGAGCAGCAACAACGTCTGGGGTCCTATTTACACATAGAAAGAAAAAAAGGAAAAAAGAAAATATGAAAAGAAACTGGGATATTTAAAGCAAGAAGAGGAAAAAAGAAAATGACTGACTTTATTGGATTATTTTATCTGAAAAGCTGGACTATTTCCTTCATATTTTAATTTCAAAAATATCTTTTTGTTAATTATTTTTTTTAATCTACATTATCATTTTTCTGTACGAAGTTGGGCACTCGCTGGCAGAAGGCTCTGTTTTGTTCATGTCTCATCTTAACTTTTTTTTTTTTTTTATTACATTGAATATATATATATATATATATATATATATATATATATATATATATATATATATATATGAATATGATGTTTATTATCAGGACCACTTCTTTTTCTTTTTGTGAGTTTTTTCCTCCATATCTTATTGCCACAAAACACACCTATTTAAACCTTTTAGTACTAAATTCAAGCTGAAGTCATAGAACTCAAAGATCAAATCTGTCTCCATTGATAAATTTTAATAAGTGCATAAACTACAAAAATTATTCAGTGACTGTCACATGGATGTCATCTGTTGCAGAGAAAATTCTGCAAGAAAAAAAAAAAAAATTTGTGTGTTTGATGAAACAACCAAGTTTACTACCTTCTCTGGTTTAAAAATCAGCCAAGAAAACCTTTTTCTCAAAACTTTTTATGAAGAATTATTATCGATGTGGATTTCATTTTATGTCTTTTGGTTTACAAAAAAAAAACAAAAAATACTGTTTAATTTTGAATAAGGCATTTTCTTTTTGTTTGTTTTGTGAGTGTGTGCTTGTCTACATTTTTATATACTTTTTTTTTTTGTTTTGTTTTTTTTTTTAGATTACAAGTTACACACAAAAAAAAATTCTTGACCACCCTACTCCCCTCATAGCTTGTATCCTGACTGAGAAAAAAAAAAATGGAAAAAAACAATACCAAACCCTGCATAATAGTGGTGTGCTATTGCTGGACTTTTATTTAACATACAAAACTTGCTATAGAGGTGAGGAAAAAGGGAGTAAAAATAACTTTTAATAATATAAACTCTATTTATTGGCCTCAGTTGTTGAGTTACTTGCATTGTGACGATGCACGCATGTGCGAGTGTGAATGACGCCTACGCACACCCCCACATGCATGCACATCCTGTGTGTTTGTGTGGAGTGCACAGAAGATGCACCTTTAAAAAAAAAAAAAACCTAAAAAAAACAAAGAAAAAATGGGGAGGGTTAACTATGGGAAAGGGGATAAGATAATAATTTAATGGTCAATTGGCTGCTGTACCCAAAAGTGGATGGGTGCGGGTTGAGTTCTGCTCAGAAGGAAAAATAAAAATAAAGCAAAAATTGGTTTCAATCAAAATGCTAAGAATGGGGAGAAGAAAAAATCCTTTTTTTTTTTTTTTTTTATATGGCAGATCACTTTAATGCTACCTCTTCCCACCCCTTATCTGACGATGCCCTTTTCTCATCTCTTATGCACACAATATATTATAGTTTAAATTTACATCCATGTATAAAGCAGTGATATTTACATTTGTGCTTAGGGAACTACAAGAGTTGTAAGTAATATTTAAATATAATTTATTCTGGGTATCCCTATTTACACATTTTTTTTTTTTTTTTTTTTTTTTTTTTTTTTTAGATTTCTTAATTACATTTTGAAAATAAAATTGATGTAGCTATTTTACCTATAAAAAAATAAAGTAACTCTTGCAAAACAAATTTGAATTACAGTAACGCATTTCTCCTTCAAAATCACATAAAATTATTCTCCTTCAAAGCCATATATAGAATTAATATTTAGTCGATAAGCAAATTATTAAAATGATGGCAGAATTCATTTTTCTGTGACAGAAGTTTTTGTCCTTTTGTTATTTGTCAAATGTTGTTAATATTTTTTTGATAGACATGTGTTCAGTCTACACAAGTTTCTATCGTTTGGACAATGCAAAAGACAAAGAAATCAGGATGTAGTTAGAAAGCTTGAATTGTTATAAAAATATTCCTCTACTAAAAGAAAAACCCTGCACAATCTTTTCAAAATCAATTTTCAATCATATTTTATTTAGGAGTGCAAACTTTACATAGTTATCCACCTTTTGTTAAACAACCATTTTGTTTCAGTCTGTTTAACATTTGAAAACTTTATTTTTATTTAATTTCTTTTCCTATAAGTTCTTAGCTAAAATTTTTTAGTTCATTTATTTTAAATAAAAAAATAAATAAATAAATAAAAATGATAAATTCCTGTGTAACATGTTTATTATCACAGTCGTCTCTTGTAACATTTTTATGTAAGGGACAAATAACCAACGAGCAGTGAACATGTTTGATTATTCATTCAGCTTGAAGCAACATTTGCATTAAAAATGTCCCTTTCTGCTTAATGATTTCATTGTTTCCAAATTATGTTTGGCATTACTTACCCAGCTTCCCGTCCTTGGGTACCATAGCCCGGTTGGATATCATAGCCCTCCATAGCTTTCAATTTATCCCAAAGTATTGTTATGTATCAGTTTGATAAATGGCCTATTTTCTGCTGTTTCTTCTAACCAAATCCTGCTTTAGGGACCTATCAAAGGTAAAAGCCAACGGATTCTTTGCTTACCTTGCAGGTTTAAGTAGGTATAGAGTCAAAATAAACTTGACTCCATTATATTAAGTACAATATACAAATAATAATTTTCCTTCTTTGGAAAAATGCAGTTCTAATTTTATTTTTATCTTTCTTTGTAAGTAAACAGTGATTGAGAAATAAATTTTATATATATATATATATATATATACACACACACACACACACACACACAAAATTATATGACAGTGGAAAAGGTTTACTTGTGATGTGATTGGTCCTTCATCGGACTAAATTTTTTACATTTAGACCGATGAAGTCCTGAAGGACAAACCACATCACTAGTAAATTTTTTCCACTTTGTCATACAATTTCCCCAGCATTGTTCTTATATATATATATATATATATATATATATATATATATATATATATATATATATATATAATCATTAAGAATGTTTCTCTACAGCCACTTTCATACTTACATAAACACTTCTAACTTAGTACAGAATACAGAATGTTAATTGATTGGTGTATTTAGAGCCTGCAATTTGGCTTTACCAATGAGACAAATTCCATTCCTGAATATTTTAAAGTCTTATTGCAAATTGATTGATGAGGCAATTGCAGGTGTAGATTAGTGGTTACAGCATGTGAATTCTTGCTGAAAGGTGCAAAGCCCTGCAAAATTCAAGATGTACATTTAACACTAGAAGGAAAAATGTTCCAAGTTTTGGTAGAAAGCTTTTGTCAAGTACTACTAAAATCTTTATTCACCCTGTGTGAATATCAACCTCCCAACAAATTCAATTTTTAACTTTAATTTCACCCCTAACCCCCGCAAAAAAAATATTTTACAAATATGACAAAATACCCATGTGTTGGGTGTTTCATGGTAAATATGTTAGTGAAATCCACAGCAGTCCTTCCAGAATGATTGCCCTGTCCGACTTATTGATTCCTATCAAGCTATTACGTTGTGTTTTAACAATGAGATAATTCTGCTTGTTCTGTCCTAATAAAAGGTTCCAATTCCTTAACGCAATAACCTCATTCCTGTCATCACCAGAAAAAAAAAAGAAAAAAAATAAAAATTAAGACCCCACCTCCCTTTCCCCCTTTATTTTTTCTTGTATCTCTGCTTGTAGCATTATATATATATATATATATATATATGAATCCTGCATGAGTTTTACCTTTTTTTTTTTTCTTTTGTGTGTGTGCATGTATGTAGGGAGGGGGGCAGAATTATTTTAAAAACTAATATATATATATATATATATATATATATATATCTTTAAAACAACAACAAAAAAGAAAAAATGATTTTGAGTGGTGTCCCAAAAAAACAAAAAAAAAACAAACAAAAATCTGTAATATTGTGTAAATATTAAATAAGATGTTGGAGTTAAGACCACTAAGTAAGAATTAAATTTAGATAAATTGCTGTTGACAAAATGGGTGAATGGCCATTGTGTTGTTGGGTGCTGGTTTAGTTTTTATTTTATTTATTTATTTATTTATTTTTTTTTTTTTTTTATAATTTTTATGTCATGTTTTTTATTTAAAAAAAATTTTTTTTTTCTCTAACTTCATTGTTATTTTTATTTATTTTGTATGCCTGTGCGTGTGATCGTTTGGCTGACAATAGGAGGGGGGGATTTAACTTTAAAATAGTTACTCTTTGCTATTAAGAAATAAAACAAGATGGCTTTTCCTTATTACTTACATCGTAAGCATTTTGAAAAACAAAACAATTACAAAATCTTGAGAAACGGTAAAGATAGATGCAATTTGGTAATAAATCTACTTAAACAGACTAAATTTTGAGTTTTTGTTTTTTTTCTTTTGTTTTTCTTTTAACATTGCACCTATGTTATTAATTGATGATTTAAAATGTGTTATTTATACATATATATCTTTCTTTTTTTTTTCATTTTAACCATTCTTCATTCCCAACCTCCAATGATGTCTGTTCAGGAAAAACTTTCAAAATTCATCATACCTAAATGGTGTTGACATCCCTCCAAATTGGTATAGCTCAGTGTTAAAAGTTTGATTTTGTAAAGTTTTTTTTTTTTTTTTTCCACAACTCTAATATTGACAAAGACCAACTATTTACTACTGTTTATATTCATACAAAATTTATTAGTATAATCGCTGCTATTTCCATGGTTTAATTCATATGTAAACTACCACTCCGTAATTTCTGTAGATTTTTGTATCTTTTAAAATCCAAGTGTAGGAATATCTACCATTATTTTCATTATTAGAACTTTAGATTTATTGGATTTTAAACTCCTGGTTTTCTTAGTTTACTTTGATAAATTCTTTAGATTACAGTAATGAGGAAATTTATTTTTTGTGTCTTTGTATAAATTTGATTCTGTAATCTTAATTTACCTTCAACTGATTGATTTTTATTTAAGATTTAACAAAGCAATTATGGAATAGAAAAGATCAAAAGAAAGAAAAAGATCTGTTTAAAAAATCCCAAATCCTTTTCCTATTTTAAGATTAGTTATCTCTCTCTATCTGCTGGCCAATCTCTTTCCTTTTCTCTCTCTCTCTGCTGGCCAATCTCTTTCCTTCTCTCTCTCTCTGCTGGCCAATCTCTTTCCTTCTCTCTCTCTCTGCTGGCCAATCTCTTTCCTTCTCTCTCTCTCTCTCTCTCTGCTGGCCAATCTCTTTCCTTCTCTCTCTCTCTCTCTCTGCTGGCCAATCTCTTTCCTTCTCTCTCTCTCTCTCTCTCTGCTGGCCAATCTCTTTCCTTTTCTCTCTCTCTCTCTGCTGGCCAATCTCTTTCCTTTTCTCTACTCACTCTTCATTCCCGTCTCTTTCTTTCTCTTGCTGCCAATCTCCTGGCTCCCCTCTCTTTCTCTTACCCCATTTCCCTCTCTTGCATCCAATCTTTTTCCCTATCTCTGCCTATAAATGAAAATCTTACATCAAATATCTCTATTGTACCACCAATCTATGAAGAAGAATGTCCTTAAGGGTTTAAAATAATGAAAAAAAAAAAAAATGGAATTTTTCTGTAAACCATGTCATTTTAATAGCTTAATTCAAAATTTAATCTAATCGATTTTTCTTGCATATACTTTCTTTGGATTGGGGGTGGGGGCGGAGGGTGAAAAAGAAAGAAAGGAAAAAAGACTTGTCCCATGTTCTCTCCAAATCAGTGTTCACCAGTTGTAACCTTCTATTATCGAATGATTTTGATCTTTATACAATGATAGTTTGGAGCTTTGTTTTCATAACTGCACAGAAATAAGTTTTAGTAAATAAACGGTTTAAATGGAAGTAAGTTATTGAATCTATGCCCTTATTCATTTTTAAATAAAAAGAAACGCATTTTTAAAGTTTTATTTATTTATTTATTTATTTTTATTTTATTTTATTTTATTTTTTTCACTTATTTCAAATGCTATTTCATAATTAGCCTTTCTTTCCATTTTCCAATCACTTTACTCATGAAAGAAATTGTTTCTATTTATAAGGTTCGACATTAGTGGTTTAGCAAACTGTATTATGCCTGTAAAATAATATCCTGAAACTTGATATTGTATAGTTTTTATTAATTACTTACATCACTTGATTATCTACTTTGCCTTTATAAGATAGCAAAATATAATGACGTCTTCTGCACATAGATAGTAACCAAAAATGTATCTCCGGCCTTTTAAACTGCAGGCGTCAGGCCGTACTCATAATACTAACCCTAACCTGTTCATCTAATGGGGAATTACTGACTACATGAGTTGCCAAGAACTAGGTTTATGTCCTTTAGTTTCCAAACATAAGTAGCCTGTAATGTGAGACATCTCACAGATAGAGATAATATGAAGCTCTATGAAAGTATGTTGAAAATACCATGGACTGAACATATGGAAACAAAAAGCACACTTATTCTCAGAAAGAGACCGTCGAAATTTCTCTGGTACATAATAAGGAAAGAGGGCTTGGAGAATTTGATATTCACGGGGCATAATCTGCCCTGTGAGTATCATTCTCCAAACCCTCTTTCCTTAAAAAGTCGAGATGGACGGGGGAAAGCAGCGTGTAACCTACCTAACGAGCTAGCCGAAAAGAGGTAAAAAGACAAACTTTACTAAGAGCTACAAAGGCTAGGAAACTGTGGAGAGACATGATTGCACACATCCGGAAGGGATACGACCCATAAAATGATGTCCCTTTGCTTAGTTTCAGAACTAGCTGATTGTTTAGAAATTAAAATAATGCTAATTCTACGATAATGGATCTGTGTTAGATTTTGGGGATATAGATAACTCGAGCTCTTGCCTGATATTCAGATTACTTGTAAGCACGTTCTGGTTGCGTAATGGTTAGCGTCTTGGAATGCCAAATCGACGAGCGGAGTTCGAATTCCGGTCAAATTCGTTACATTCACACGATTTACATTGCTCGGACTATCATCCTCATCTTTGCTGCCATATTTATCACAACGTTTCGACCGTTGTACGCTCTGGCCTCCTTCAGGTGGTTGGAATGTCGAAATGAATCCTTTATTTTGCTCGCTGTTCCGGTTCCACGTGCTATGTCTAATGGATGTCGGTTATCTCCTGTTAATTCCCCTCTGCAAGTTCTCCACCGCCTTAACCAGGTATTGAACTCACACTCTTTGGGTCCTGTCACTGGATCTAACTAACGCCTTTATGTGTGTGAGCTCAATACTTGGTTATGGCGGTGAACTTGGAGAGGGAAATTAACAAGAGTCTGATATCCATTAGACATGGCACGTGGAACTAGAACAGTCTACTCCTCGAGCGAAATAAAGGATTCAGTTCGACATTCCAACTACTTGAAGAAGGCCGGAGCGTGCAACGGCCGAAACGTTGTGATAAATATGGCAACAAAGATGAGGAAGATAGTCTGAGCAATATAAATAGTGTACATAATACCTCATCTCAGAAATATAGATCATTATATTCACTTTCACGCAAGTATCCGTTGGGGAACATGAATCCACCTATTCTCTTCTACCAGCTTTGGGTTAAATAGCAGGGTAGACTGGGATCTCTAGCCTTCGTTGCCAACCCGTCTGATAAGACAATTCTGAATTTAAAAACTAAGCCACCTTGGAGCTGTACAAAGATCGTTAGACACGAAGTGCAGATATTGTCTGTAAAATAATAATAAAAAAAAAAAAAACACGACAGATTTCAACAGCTATGGATAATCCCTTGATTATCACAAATGCTGTTGACGCCAAAGGGCATTGGGAAGATGTCAATCTTGTTATATTTGACAATGCCTGCACATCCTCATGAGATTATTTATTTATTTATTTTTTTTTTTTTTATTGCAAATAGAAAAAATATTCTTTGCAGGAAAACTATTGTCGGTTCATTTTTCACTTTAGCTTTTTTCCTTCCTCTCTCTATTCATTCTTTTCTGGGAGTGTTCATCTTGATGGTTACCAAGTAAATTGAAAGTGATAGCGAACAGTTTAAATAGGAAACGAGTAAAGAAAGAGGCTTTCAACTTTGAAAAGAAAGAAAAAAAAGAAATTGTCTTGTGGGGAATGGAAAATAGAAATTCTGCTGTTTATCGGCTCCCTTGTCCCGTTTCCCTGAGGATATGAAAGCAAGCCACCCACACATGGCATTTAATGAGATGCATTGCTGAAAGAAACGAATCCGTTATGAATAACGCTTCCATATCAGAAAGGATCAAGTAGTCTTTTTTTTTTCCGTGACTGGCTAATTCATATCAATTATTTATTTTCTCTTTAAATCAATAAACCTTGTCTGTTCATCTTTTTGCTTTATTAGTTAGAAAAAATGGGAAGATTATATATTTTCTCTGTTTCTTTACTTTCAAATATTATCTTCTTTGATGACATGTTGGGCGTATAAGCCGACATTATGCATCTTCACTTTGACAGTTTTTCTTTTAATATTCTGCAATCTATGATAGCTTACACTAAATATTGATTTAAAGACGGACAGAATAGCCTCTTCGCTTAAAAATGGAGTCCTCTCTCTTTTTCTCCTCTCTGCAAGTGCGTCTCGTATAGCGTCAAAAGTGGTATTTTCCTCATAGTTTAACTTATGACTGTCTTTTAATTCAAGTTATTCGAGATATATATATATATATATATATATATTAGTGGTAAATATACACATATGCAATCATATATATATTAGTGGTAAATATACACATATGCAATCATATATATATATATATATATATATATATTAGTGGTAAATATACACACATGCAATCATATATATATAAATATATATACATACATACATACATACATATATATTTGTATAAAAAATAATTCCAAGAGGATAGAATCCAGGTAGAACTCAATGTCCGACAATTATTTTAATATATTTTCTGTTTATACGTTATTTTTTATAGATACAAATATTTTAAGTAAATGCTCTGTTTATAATAAACAATATCAACTACATTTACCGTCCTGAATGTCCGAGAAATTTCATAGAAAATATGTACCCCCGACAGGAATCGAATCTCTAACCCACACCAGGCGCTTCTATATCTAAGTGGTATATTACATCAGGGTGTATGATGGTTCCGTGTTAAAATAATTGTCGGTCTATTTCATAATATGTGATCCCATTTGTTTACGTCAAGATACGCTTCGAGCCGATATGAGCGTTCGAGAGAAATCATGGGAAATTTGTTGTTTAAAAACAGTAATTTGACTTTGCTAACTAGAAGTTTTTACTATGAGCTAAATGGTATAGCACATCAGGCTATATGACGATTCCGTGTAGCATTCAGGTTCGATTCCTGTCGGAAGACACATATTTTCTATGAAATTTCTCGGACATTCAGGCCGGTTAATGTAGCTAATACTATTTATTGTAAAGAGATCATTTACTTAAATATTTGTATCTATAGAAATAACGTATAAACAGAAATATGGTGGTCATATTAAGCATAAAGTTGACTCACCGGATTTTAATACAATAAAAACGTTAAAATATTAAATCAGTCTGCCGCAATCTATATGTTACCTTCAGCTTTAATTTTCATGCCAGCAAAAAGACGGCTTTTCCCTTGACACTGCTATTATTTTAACCACCTTCATTCCTCGGCAATGTTTGTTTTAAAAAGCGATAATTAGAATTTTAATAAAACCTAAATATGAAAGTGTATTTATACAGTTTCTTTGTTCTAGAGAATTGACAACAAAAATAATAAACACTTTATATATTAGAATGATTAGCAAAACATCGGATAATTGCCAATCGATTCGAACTTTATAAAAAGGTAAATAAGGATTTCCTTATAGTTGGTTCACGTATTTTAATAATTTATTAAATATTTATAAATAAAAATGTTTTCATATTTATTTCTTTATAACTCGATAAATGATAAATATTACATTGCATTAGTTTTAATACAAGAATGTAAATATAAAAATTATTCTTGTAAATAAACAATCTAATAGTGTTTAATATTTTTATTGTAAATTTTCAAGAACAAAAAAATATATAAATCCATTTTCATATTATTCCAATTCTAATCATTTTTTTTTTTTTAAACATTGCTTAGGAGTGAAGGTAGTTAATAGTGGCAGTTTAAAAATCTTCCTTTTGACAGTTTTTTACGGACATGAGGGTGAAAGCTTGTATATATTACTAATGCTATTGTCCTTCGACAAAATCAGTTCAAGGCTAGGCTTAAAGTGGGTTTCCATATATATGAGTGGCGATAATAATTTATAACGGCGTTGTCTTTTGGTGTTTTTCTTCTCTCACCTTTTATTTATTTATTTTTTTTTTTCAACAATTTACACCCGATGAAGACGATAATGCCAAGAGGGTACTGGGATTGAAAGAGAATGAGAAGACTTTAGAAGGAATCTGAAACACAAACTTAAAGAGGAATGAAGGGACAAACCTCTACTCCAGTTCAAAAGACCAGAGAGGAGTGTGAACAGGCCGATAGGCGAACATATCTACTCCTATTGAAAGAGAGCAAAATAGTAAATAAAATTTCAGAGTTTAGGCAGAGATGTTAGAAGTGTAGAGTTGAAGCAGGATTTAGAAGGAACCGGAAAATCAATCCTGAACAGGGATAAACTTCTACCCCTGTTAAAATGTCTGGGGAGGATTGTGAATCTGGCGATCTATCTAACTATTAATTTCTCAGGAATGAGAGATTGACCCTACTGCTTTAAGTGCAATGAAAGGTAGTGGGGAGCAATCGTTGGGATGAAGTTAAATGTGAATGTTATGTTACATTGTATTTGGTATTGATGTGACGTTTTGTAAAGATTGACGTATGAAATGTGAGAGTATCAAAGTCTTGTGAAAATCATTCGAACTTTTTGGTTTCATTATTTTATTTCAATTGAAAAATACGCTAAGACTTATTTGCGATTACAGCGCACATTTTATGATAGAATAATGCTGACATATTTACAGCGAAACAGGTAGATTTGAGCTTCATTTTAAAACATTCTAGATTAAGACGAAGAAACCTAACCATAGTATTTTGTAATTCTGGTCAACCATTTTCTAATTTTAGCGGCAATCCTTCATTTATGCAGCATAAACTAAACAAATCTTACAGCCACGACACATTGAAAAACTGCCGCCTTTAATTTTTTTTATGGAACTGAAAACTAAACTTTGTCTTCAATCTATGATAAAAGACTTACAGCCATCTCACGTTCAAACACCGGTTCCAGTACGATCATTAAAGTTAAGCAACGTCCAGCCTGGTCACTACCTATATGGGTGATCGCTTGGGAATACCAGGTGCTGTAAGCTTGAATGTGTGGATGGTGTAATGGATAATGTCTGGGATCTGCTAACCGGCGAGCCGAGTTTCGATTCCCGTTGGGTTCGTTATATTCACTTACGCGCAAATACCCCTGGGAAAATATATGACTCAACCTCTTCTCCCCCAGCTATGGGTTAATTAGTACGACTTGTATCACTAAACCATTATTATTTTTTTTAAATTCTTACAAACTTAAAATATTTTTTGGCTTTAAATAACCCGCAAAATGAAGGAAACGAATCAATCAATCAACCAAAAATAAACTGCTATCCCTTGAATGGCGTAAAATCAATAAGACTAAGGTATATAGGTTTATGACAATTAAACATTATTACAACGAGTAATAGTGTTCTAAGCATCAAATAAATGCTGAAAAAAAATGAATCATCTTTGACACTTTGACGATTTTTACATGATTTGCAATACCAGCGATAGCCATCTGTTGCATCTTGATAGGCATTTAACCCAAACAGCCGGTTCCAATGTAGGCTGTTTCGAATGGGCCATTATTTTGCTTAACCAACACAGCACAGTTATAGGCTCCCTAAGATGATTACCGAGCTCCAATTTTCTTTATCTCGTGGTAATAATTCATTCGGATTGACGATTGACTGTGGAGTACTTAGTCTTATGCATGACAAGGCGAAATGAAACCGTTTATTTTACGCCGTCTAAGTGAAGCAAAACTTTGATAGATTATACTACGCTGCTTATGTGAAGGATTACCGAATGGCGTTCAACTGTCATATTTGGGCTTGTGTTGCTCGATAGGATTCAGTAGCGACTCCACGGCCTTGTGGGTGATGAATTATTTGTGAAACTTTGACAGATTATTTTACGCCGCTTATGTGAAGGATTGCCCTTTTAGCATTTAGAGAAAGAAAATATTAACTTTCGTTGCTGGATTATGTGGTGTTTATTATTATTTTGGTGGGAAGAGAGTTCACTTCAGGTTCAATGTGAGACGAAGAATTTAGCCCCAAAGAACAAACGTGTTCGGTCAAGTCTACGGAATCTTAGGTCACAAAAGAATAGTACTTTGAAGAATAAAAACTAGTATTAATGAAGGAATACAAGTTTTTATGGAAAACTGAAATTTCGGATTGTACGACCCATAGAAATGTCAACATTCTTGAAAAATAATTCCTGATCTACACTACAGGAGGACTTCAAAATATAACTTTCTTTCCAAAACAATATATTCTCATGCTTTTGAAGTTTAAAGCAAACACTTTTTTCCGTAATATAAAACACAATTTAACTTTACATTTTTATCGGTTGCGCAACCTGATTTTTCCTACTTAATAATAAAATATTCCAATGCTATGGTGACATGAGACATTATATGACAAAAATTTCTCATTAGTAATAGATGAGATCTGATTAATATATTGCTTTATTTATTTTGTGCTAACTTTCACTGGATACTTTTGCTTTTAATTATTTAAAAAGAACGGAATTCTTACATTTAATAAAGAAGGCGATTGTATAGATCAAAATTTTAAATTATTCTTTCCGAAAATATGACCAAAATAAAATTGCTTAAATATAGCTATCGACAATGTTTAACGTTCGTTCCCACAAGAAAGGTGTGTCAAAAGGATGGCTATTCCCTCGACACTGATATTGCTGTATACATTTTAAATCCTTCGGCAATGTTTATATACAAGATTATAAAAATATGTGAACCAAGTACAAAACAATATTTATTATCTACCTTTCGGGATTAATACAGATATACAATTTCTCAATTACCTGATTGATGTTATATTCAGCAACTCTAATCCGGAGTTTCGAACCTTTGTGTAATTGTTCGGCCCACTCATCAGGAGATATCATCAAATGTTTATCTTTTATAAAGATTTATTATTTACCATTTTATAAAGAAATCGATTTGAAAAAAAAATCTTTTTATTCAAAAATTTACAAAATCATCAAAATATGTAAGGAGAAGAGATTTATGTGGTGAGATCAAATAAAATGGCCGGAATATGATTTTTAAAAAAAAAATTATGATTACATTTTCTCGTCGTTATGTGTTTATTTAAATTTTCTTGTTCAGGCACTTTTATAAATTTATGAATAAAAAAATATGTTTTCATATTTAATTCTGTATAAAATGGTAAATACTAAATATTTCATTATAGTTGGTTTTCACATTTTTATAATATTGTAAATATAAAATTATTCTTGTAAATAAGAAATCTAAAAAATAGAATATTTAATATGTCTGTTGTCATTCTCAAGAATAAAGAAAATGTATAAAACCACTTTTGTATATTTGGGTTTTATTAAAATTCTAATCATTGATTTATGAAACAATAAATGTTACCGAGGGCTTTAAACGTATAACAGCGGCGTCAAGGAAATAACCAACCTTTGTCACACCGTTCTTTTTCGGGACGAAAGTTAAACATTGCCTAACCATCAATATATATATATATATATATATATATATATATATATATATATATATAAAAGTGAATATAGAAGTCAACACTTAGAGGCGATAGTCTGTTTCATGCTAGATGCAATCGTCAGGCCACCTGTATCTATCATGAAACAGACTGTCGCCTCTAAGTGTTGACTTCTATGTTCACTTTTATATTTACACACTCTCTATCTCTGATATTGAGCACTTTATCCCATAAATATAGGACATGTTAAGACTATATTTCTTCATATATATATATATATATATATATATATATATAAATATAAAAGTGAACATAGAAGTCAACTCTTAGAGGCGATAGTCTGTTTCAGGCCACCTGCATCTAGCATGAAACAGACTGTCGACTCTAAGTGTTGACTTCTATGTTCACTTTTATATTTACATACGCTCTATCTCTGATAGTGAGCACTTTATCACATAAATATAGCCCATATACTATATATATATATATATATATATATATATATATATATATATATATATATATGCAGACAACTTCATGTCATGACCTATATAATTTTTTTTCGGTTAGTTTGAATTTAGCGTTGGTTACATTTGATTGGTTAATCACAATAAAAGTCACAAGACTCATTTTAATTATTTTTTTTTTAAAAAAAAGGAAGTTATTCTGCTTTTGAAATTAAATTAATCGTTCACTCGCCAGTAATTTACCATCGCCCTCGGAGACACATTTGTAGTGTTGAAACATGATTGCTGTTGTGTAGCGATTTTTAACATGTTTTTGTTTTAATCTCCTATAATAAATAATATTTAGCTCTACTCTGTATTGAGCCTGCTTTTAAATTAAATATTACGAACAGTAGAATTATACTTCATTTGTTTTCATCTTACATATATATATGAATAAAGACAAAAGGAAAATTTATTTTTGCAAAAATGTTTTGATTTTGTTTGATGGACTTTATCATGGCAAATGTAAGGATTTTATTTTGCAATAAGTATTTATAAAAAAAAAAAAATTAAGAGATGCTCATCAAGTTATTTAAAAAGTTTAGATAAATTATGGATGACGCTAAGTGATGTAATTTAATAAGTGAAGGTGAGTAAATCAGGTTCTTGAATTTCTTTATTATGCTATTAATATTTAAATTATTTTAGTTTCGATTAAATTTATTTTTTACGTTTTTATAGTTATGTATGTTGGCTTAGGAAAAGAGTAATTCTTTCAGGAAAGGAGATATATGATAAAAAAAAAAAGGCGCAGATTTATATTTTGATTCTTCCATAATTTACCTTGACTTTTCAGTTAACCTGTTGGATATTTATGAGTATCTCTTAAATTTAAAGATTTTCAAAAACTAACATTTTTACTTGCGACAAAATCAAATCCATACATTTACCTTGATAAAGTCCATCAGAGAATGAAAAGCATCAGCTAAGATAGGTTTTCCTTTTGTCTATTCATATTGCCATTTTGCAGATATATATATATATATGTGTGTGTGTGTGTGTGTGTGTGTGTGTGTGTGTACACACAAGTACAGTGTTGGTAGACATGGAATAAAATCCAATAAGCAAAAACATTATTCTTAACTAATATTTATTCAAATTTATAACATATGCATGTTATAAGATCACTACAACAGTTGCAATTTTGTTTTGACACTTCTGGTGTCTTAACAAGTAATGATGTTGAATGTAAAATAAACGATTTTAAGAGTTTAAAAGCCAACCAAAACCCCTTAATAGGGAAAACTTTGTTACGTAATCTATAATGACCAATCAGAATACAAGTATGTGGTATTTAGATTCAAGCACACACACACACACACACACACACACACATACACATACATAATATGCTTGAGTCTACCGGTCTAATTCAGAGCTATTATTGCATTATCTTTTGTCTTTGATTCTTGTATTATAATAGTGTCTGTTGTTTCACGGAGTTAAAAGGTGTGGGCGTATTTTAAAAATCCTTAGGAAGATTACCTTACCTGTCATTTATTCTTAATTTACCCCGTATCTTCTTATTTTAATTTTTTTAAAACACCGTTTCCCTTCAGCACGTACAAGATCATAACTCTCCACAGTGCTTTCGTTAATATCAGTTTATTGCTGATTCTTCTTAGGAAAGAAAATGGGGTGTTTTTCTCGTTGCCTTCTCCACTTGAAGTTTGAATTCAATTTCTCCCCACCCCCTTAGATTGGCCGTCAACCAAGACTAGAGAGCCCAGTCTATTCCACTATTTTCCCCAAAGCTGGAGTAAGGGAAGGACTTTCTCAAGAACATTTGGAGAAAGTGAACGCAAAAGGCTTGGCCGGAATTTGAACTACAGATTCCATTTTCTGTATTCTTAACTGTTACGCCATCGTTTATTTTTCCGGATAAATATTTTTTATATTAAATCAAGACAGCCATCATTATGCAAACAAAAGAATAGGTTTTTAGGGCTTAGTATAATCTGTTTATATATCTACTCATGTCATTATACAGAGTGTGTCAAAAGTAAAGCTCCTTTTTTATTTATTAAGTTTTACTGAACAAAAATAAATTACAGTAGTTTAAGAAAAATTTGTAAGTCTTGTCACATTAAAGCAACGTGCTTTGTTATGGTGATTTTTCTAAGCGTAGCTTAGATGTGGCACAGCCGAAAGTATGGGGCATCTAGTGGGGATCGAACTCACGATTCAGTCGTAATTGATCTAGCGAGACAATCGTTACACTACGTCGAAGTGCCAAAACGTTTGTCATGATTAACAAACTATTTAACATCTCCAGAATTCCTTCCTTCATATTCAATACAACTTGAATTCTATCAGCAACACTTTTGCAAACCTTTTGACACATTTCTACATTAATTTCAGAATTTTTTTTTCAGTAATTGCCTGTTTTAATTCACGAAATGTTTTTGATTTGACTCTTTAAACAAGATCTTTTAGTACGTTCCATATTAAAAGATCTGGTGGTGTTAGGTTTGGTGATCAGGATGGCCACTCAATTTCTCCCACGTCTTCCTATCCGTCTCAGTTCTTTTTTTTTTTTAAAGGGCGTTACTCTTGCGGCACCCTGTATTATTAATACATGTGTATTTTCTTCTTTGTGTTTCCTTTTTTTTAATTGGGTATTTTAATTTCTCCGATCGAGTTCTGACGAATGGAGAGCAATAACCGATTATTTCATTCTATAATACTTTTTTCTGTTTTCATTTTTTTCTTTTCGTATTATCATCTACTGTAGTTTTTATCTCGTGGTGTTTTAATTGTGCCTGCTTTTCATTGTATTACATTTTGTACTTCTAAGAGCTGCAGGAAAACATTGTGAATATAATGTTCAGATCAAGTTTTTTTATTGTTTTTTTGCCTACCTGTTTCTTTTTTATGTATTTTTTTCTCATTATACCCCACGCCGTCCACTTCCTTTCGCTACTCACAGTTTTTTTTCTAGAGTAATGTCAGCTGCAGCCTCGAATAACATGAGGTATCCCGATAAGAAAGATTGTTACATGAATGGATAATAGGCTGACATAGCTTGACCGAGATCTCTAAACTGGAAATGTTGATATTGTAAAAGAATATCGTAGATTTTAAAAGTATTCAATCCTCTTTCTTATTGTAACAGACTTTAAAAAAAAAAGAAAGAAAGAAAATCTATACTTAAGACTGAAAGTCATTTCTCTCGTCTATTCTTATAACAATTAAAACCTACTTTCAAGAACAAGGAATACGGCTTTACAAGGCACGCTTAAGCAAAGCTTGGATGTGCATTTGGTGTATTGGGTAACGTCACGGAATGCGAAATTGTAGGTTTGAGTTCGAATTCTAGTCGGGTTTGTTACGTTCACTTATGCGCATATATCCTTGGGAAATGTATGAATCCATCTTCCCACCGCAGCTGTGGGTTAAATAAGTAGAACTTGTATCTGGAAGAATTTTTATTGTTAAAAAAATTGCTAATGCAATATTCACTCACAAAACAGAAAAGAATTATTCTTAGAATCCAAAATGTTTCGGCTTTAAATAACCTACATAGGGTTGATAAACCGTAAAGAAGTCCAACTCAATCAATATCGCCCACTCTCTTAAATAAAATCTTTTTCTTTACACGAAACGATTGAATTAAATTTCCTAAACAGCAATTACAAAATTAATATCAAGCTCGAAAAATAATGAAAAAAGATAAAAATAATAAAGTAAAATGATATTTTCTGTCTGATTGGTTGATTCATTGTTTACGGCTTATCAACCCTTTGCAGGTTATTTAAAGCCAGAAAATTGTAAGATTTTTTTTTTTTTGAGGTAATAATAATTTAATGATACAAGTTGTACTAATTAACACATAGCTGGGGGTGGGTAGATGCATGTCTCCCCTAAAGGTATTTGCGCGTAAAGTCATATAACGCACCCAATTGGAATTAGAACTCGGCTCTCTGATGAACAATTCTGACTCATTATCTATTACACCCTCCACATATCCAAGCTTACAGCATCTGATATTCCCGACGCAGGTTCGACGTTGGTTAATTTCGGTGATCGTACTGGAACCGGTTTTTCAACGTGAGATGGCCGTAAGCTAATTCCTGGTATGAGTGGTTAGTTATCATGTAAATAATGTAAAACGATAATAAAGAGTGTTCCAATAATTTGGACCGATTTAAAATGTGAATTAAGTTTAAGCGTCTAATGATTTTTTGTCTTTTTCTTTCAGATTTGACGGACATTTGGGCGATATTATTTTTCACACATAATTGCCATGACTTAAATAACATGATCCAATACAGAAAATAAATTTTCTCCAATAACGCTGATTTATTTACTGCAGACTTTGATCCGTCTTATTGAAACACCCTTATATATAATCCGTCTTAATGAAACACCCTTTATTTATGAAGTTCTTAGGTTGTAGAAAGACAAAAGACAAAAAAGAGCCATACATGACAGGAAATTGTGATCACCAACGCCCTGAAGGAAAACTGTTCATAAAAGAATTCATTAGAAAAAAACAAAACAAAAAAAAACAAAAAAAAAAAATGATTGGCAGGTTTACGGAGAAGAAATGTAATACAGTAGTCAAGCCTTTTCTTTTTTTTTTATAAATGAGAAAAATTCTTCTTTTTTTTCCATATATTGCTTGATCTTGAGGGATGTTGTTCCTATTTCAACAACTATATCTCCTCCTTCTCCAATTACCTCGCTGTCTTTTTCAATAATTTTCGCATAAAACTTCACGAGCAGAACCGTACTCGTCAACTAACGTCTTGAAACTACCTATCTTGTGTTCCCTGTTCACAAATTCTTGCGGTACATTGTTTAGCCGATAATAAGTAAGCAACAATATCTATTCTAGTTTCAGGTACGAACAAACTAACCAACTGCTGAGCCTAAGAGATGTCCTGAATCTACAATTTCTACCACTACACCTATCCTATAAACTTGTCGCACTTAAGTAATTAAGTTAAAAAATGCGTTACACATTTATCACATTTGCCTGTCAGACAGCTTATTAGTTCTCTTTTCTGAAGTCATTTAATTGCGACCTGCTGCAATGAATTTAATAAATAACATAATCTTATTTTAATTATGTTTGTCCCTTTATTCGAACACAACATTGCATTTGTCTTTGTTGCTATTTACCTACGTGCTATGTCGCTTCAGGACGAAGGGGATCATAGCCTTTCATAATTTCCTACTCTTTTTGGCTCTTAGTAAGACTACTTTTTTGCTATCTCTCTTATTCTGCCAACCATTTCGATAAGCTCGTTAGGTGTTATTCGTTGCTTTTTTCTGTGTCTCTTGCCTTCACTATACCCAGTGAGTGTCAAATTTTCCAAGCTCTCTTTCCTCATTATGTGCCCTAGATATTTCACTTGTCTCTTTCGGATTCTAAGTATAAGTGTCTTTTTTCTTGTTTCGGTTTTCTTTTAAACTTCCTCGTTGCTCACAGGTTCAGTTGATTGACTTGTTTGTTTACGGCTTTCAACCTCTTGCAGGTTATTTAAAGCCAGACATTTTTTTTTTTTTAGAGTGGAAGAATTTTTTGAAGATAATAATGATTTACTGATAAAAGTCATACTAATTAACCCATAGCTTGTGGGAAGGTGGATGCATTCTCCCAGTTTGCACGTAAATGAATATAACAAACCCAACTGGAATTGGAACTCAGTTTTCTGATTTCCAACTCCGAGCCGTTATCCATTACAACAGTAGCACTTGGTATTTCCAAACGGTCACCTATCTAGATTCTGACCAAGCTCGACGTTGCTTAACTTTGGTGATAGTACGAGAACCGGTGCTTCAACGTGATATGGCCGCCAGCTCATTATGCCACCCACACATCGAAGCTTACAGCAGTTGGTATTCCCAAGCAGTCATCCATCTAAGTACTGAACAAGCTCGACGTTGCTTAACTTTGGTGACCATATGACAACCGGTGTTTCTACGTGATATGGCTGTTGGCTTCAAATGTTCAGTATATGGGATTCTCAGCATCCTTCTGTAGAACATTTCTCTCGCCTCAAGTCTCTTCTTCATCTGTAAGGAGATTAAGAAATTTAATTCAAAGAAAACTTACTTAATAAGCATGCAATAAATTGCTAATGCTTTTCGTGAGCCTGCCCGGTAAAACGTAGTCAAGCCCAATGATCCTTATCACGACCCGGATGAGTTTACGTCTATTCTTCAGCTCTAGAGAGCACTTTAAGAACGAAATTGAGATCAATGAAAATATTTAGGACTTGTGATTCGGATGCGTTTTTAAAGCGATCCATTCATGTCGAATTTGACTCTTGCTCAGCGTTCGACAGATGCGGCCTTGTTTAAAAATACGCACCTATTTCCGAAACAAAAACTTTAAAAGCAAAAAGATGACGCCATTCAAAATGTTAGTATTCTATGCTATAAAAGAAGATCTTTGTGTGACTCTGTATTTGATGTATATGTATATGTCTATGTTACGCGTAAGCGACTTACATGAGCTTGTGCTACTTAATGCACTCCCAGATAAACATAGAATTTGTCTGAGACAAACCAGACATTGGAATAATACATTCCCCTCCCAGTCTGGGCATCTCCTGCTCTTAGCTGAGCAATGAAATCACAATTGGAGACAAGAAAAAAAAAACTTAATTTTTTAAGCCATAAAATGTAAGATAATTATAAGATTTTATCCAACTTTTCGGAAATTATTCGGTAATAAATAGAATTATTTACTGCATATTTCAATGTATAAGGCAACCTTTAAATCTTAAAAATTACCCCCCCCAAGCAAAATGAGGGATCGTCTAATACAACAGTTACAAAAATCTAACCTTAAATCCTGTGGTGTATCGGCACTGGTAAGTAGGCTAGTATGTTTGCATTGCTTCGATATAGTAACTACCGTTGTAAATATTTCTAGCTGAAACAATTCACATTATGATGCTGTCAGTCAGTTATGTGCCATACACGCTTAGGCGATCATGTATTTTTCGATGCATGACTGATGAGGGTAGATTTTTTTTCCCGCATTAGGTTGCCATTTCTTTCTGCGGTAGACCAGTTGCCATCCAAGGCTACAGAACCCGATCTGTCCTGCTATTTACCCATAGCTGGAGGTGGGAGAAGAGGAGGATTCATTTCTTTCCCAAGAGTATTAGCGCGTAAGTGAATGTAATGGATTCGACTGGAATTCGAACTCGGCTCTCCGATTCCTCAATCCGAGCATCTATTACAGTTATAAATAAATAAAACTACTTTTACTTTTTCATTTCACATTAAAATGTAATATTCAAGAGATGACTGGTCAAAAATCTGCAAAATTTCTTCTGAGCAACATGCACAGGTAACATAAACAAATAACATTACCTTTATTTTATAATTGTAGTAAAAGGCCTGACAAATGATACTGTCGGCGGAGTCTAGCCTATTTTTTCGGTCGTCTTATACTACAGATATCAGTTGAAATCACGAAAGTTTACCGAGGTTTGAGGCCTCGTCTTATCTACAGGTCCCCATTATACACGGTATTCATTTTTTTACTTTTTGTAGGAATATTTTTTATTTTTGGCAATGAATTAAAACATACACGCAGAAGTGCATATATTATTTGAATGAAACTTAAATGCTCATCTGTGTCGCAAGAGTTATTTCCCTTTTTGTCCGGTGGCAACAACCAGTCTGAAGTCATTTTTATGATTCCTCCTGTAATTAAACTGAATACATTTCCTAGTGAATCTACTTTAAATAGGCAAAACGTTTAGAATTAAAATTTGATCATCTTGCCGTCAGCGAAGCGACAGGCAACAAACTAGTAATTGAATATTTTGAAGAACATTGTAACGTCACAAGTTCGATCAAGAGAGGAGTTGATTGAGACATAAAGAAAGTACTCTTGAGTAGTTTAGATTTTATTCTGAGGGTCCATGAAAATCAAAATGTCAGTAGAGTTCGTTAATCTCTTGTTAATGACCGTATCTTTTTTAATATTTGTTATATAGAAATAAAGTATCACTGGCAACACTTGAGTTTGAACATAGATCGCCAGTGAGCAAACACATGCGAAACCATTATTGAATTAAATGGATCACGTGACCGCATATATGGGAGGTAGCGTGTGTCTAATGGATCGCATTTCTATTCTATCCTTTATTATTATTCGAATCACCTTTTCTAGTCTATACAATGTCTTTACTCTATTCACTATACTATTTCTCTCTATTGTTTCACTATACGGCAGCGAATGTTGGACGATTTCCTCATAGATGAAAAAGAGACTCGAGGCGACGGAGATCTGGTTCTACAGAAGGATGCTAAGAATATCATGGACCGGGCGTGTGAGCAACGATGAGGTCTTAGAGAGCATGCAAACAAGGAGGAGGCTTATACTTAATATCAGTAAGAGGAAGCTGAAGTTTCTGGGGCACGTAATGAGGAAAGAGGGTCTGGAGAATCTGATACTCACAAGTCAAATAACGGGAAAGAGAGACAAGGGAAAACAACACATGACATACGTAACGGGCTTCAGCAAGTGGATGAGAGAACATGGTCTGGGGGAGGTAGCAGACGGAAGGAACTTGTTGAGAACTGCAAGGGATAGAGGGAGGTGGAGATCCATGATCGCCTACGTACTGAATGTACACGGCACATAGAAAGAAAAGATTATTCGAAGGCGTCTGACACCAGTATTGTTCAACGGCGTCACTATAGCTGTATCTGTGATTACAAAGTCTCTACTACAACGAGCTTTACGAAAGTGACAACGAGTATTCGTTGGAATTGCAAAAGTGGCAACAAGTGTTCGTTGACATCACAAAAATACTAATGTTCATTCAATACAAAACCCAAGAGCCACTCAAGCTAGAGGGTTACTGTGTGGTGTTCTATGGAAGGGAAACAAGTGAAGTTTATGCCGCCATGCAGGAAAGATAATGGTTGACTCTAGACTCGAAGAGGAAGTGATTAGGAAGAAGTGATGTATTCAGAGTTTACTAAGAGCATTTGTGTGAAAGTGAATGCAATCACCGGTTGGAATTAACTGCCCTCAGTTTTATAATTATTATATTAAAACTGGAAGAAGCTTCTTTATTTTTTGTTTTGTTTAGTCACATTGCTGACTATTCCTTTAGTTGAATCAAGAATTAATGTGTACTAAGTTTTACTTAAAAATAAAAGTATCTGATTGTTGAATTTTTGTTTACATACACTGTATCTTCATCCTCATACTCATATTAGCTCTTTCATATTGACAAAGGTCATTACAAGTGTAGATGTGTTTTTGAGAATGTCAAACATTATATTAAATAATAAAAATGTGAAGTCATCTGATTTTTACAGCACATTTCAAAAAATACAGCCTAGGGATTATAAAAAGAAAAACATGTAAGGACTAAAAAAAAGTAATGGATGTTGTATGTTAACTCCATAGACTCTTGTGGACCTCTGTGGAATATAGGACCAAAGCCTTACTATGCCAGGTGTGTCTACTGTTGTTTCTGTAGCAGGTAATTTTTTGTGATGGAGTTGCTAGTTCCACACTAAACTTCAGAGTTGTCCTTCCATCAGGTTACTAGTAGAAGCTAGAAAACCAAACTTATAAGGAAGAAGATATGTATATATATATACTTTACTAAGGGCATTTGTGTGAAAGTGAATGCAGTCACCTGTTGGAATTTGAGCTTGACATGCCATCAATTTGGTGACATAGTAAAAGTTCAATCACTGACCCGGGTAATATGTACTTGGATTTATTGGAAATAGAGCAAGCAATAACGGAGAAGTACTAAATAAGAACTAGATGATATAGTCTTAGACATGAGCAGTGGAATGAGAACAATCTATCCCCTTGGATTAAATAAAGGGTTCAGTTCAAAATTCCCTGTAGATTATTCAGATTGGCAAACACCTGATGAAGGTCAGCGAGCACAATGTCCGAAACATTGTGACAACACATTTACATAAATCAGAGCTTTCATTTTATTTGAGTTTATACTAATGTTCAACCAGTACACGGCTCAAGAGCCACTCAAGGTAAAGGGTTACTGAGTGGTGTTGTATGAGAATAAAAATAGACAAGAAGTGATTCTCTTGAGTCATGCAGGAAAGATAATGGTTAGCCCTAGACTTGAACAGGTTAAGATTTTAATCATTAGGAAAACATCCGGCTAATGTTACACGAAGAAGCAGTTCTTGCGAAGAAGCTGTCCGAATGACATTTACTTATTGAAATACGAAGGGAATGGGGCTGATTCAATCTTGTGTACTTGACATGGCGGGTGAGGAGGTTGTGGATGCTTTATTTAATGTCTGGACTAAATAAAAAGAATGATATCGCTTTATCAGTAAAACAGATCTGTTGCTAATGTTATTAAACTTTCAATGGCCACCACTCTTCTCATACGGTCGATATAATTAAGTAAGAGAATAAAAAAAAATCATCACTTTAACCTTTCTTGCCATTTCCAAATATTTGGGAAATAAATAGGTAAAAATTAGGACAGTGTCCTTACGAATGGTATATTTTTTCTAAATGGTATATTTCCCTTATTTTGTTAGCAAACTAAGATCGGTACACACACACACACACATGCGCACAGACACACACACACACACACACATATATATATATATATATATATATATATATATATATATATATATATATACACAAACATATATATATATATATATATATATATATATATATATATATACAGATAAACTTCTCATCAACGGATTAATAGGGTGAGGGTTGGTCCGATAATTCGTAGGTGGAAGAAGCTTGTCACTGATATTTACATTTGTACACGTCTTTTTTTACACTTTCCATCTGCTCCGATGCTATGATGAGGGAAGAACAATATATTAATCAAAATAACAAGAATAATAGATTTCTCACGGTTTCTTTCTTACGTACATCCTAATGTATCGTACTTTCCGTCTTTGTTTACAATTGAAAGGCTCGCCACCACCGCCAAGCGGTCACTTTGAGGACTAATACGACTCATCCCGTTAAGCCTGCAAATTTTGAAATACATCGCTTACGATTTGGAAGTTTTTTTTTTTTCCTGCAGATTTATTTTATTTTGCCAACAGATTTTGTCCGTTTCATCGAAAGTCCGTTAATAAGGGAGGGAGGGGGGTCCATAGATGAGAGATTTCATGGGTGAATTTCGCTGTTTTTTGCAATTAATTTCGATTATTCCCAAATTTATTTGAAAGTTATAAAAATTATCGTACAAAAAATAATTCGTAGCAAAAACTCAGATAAAAAAAAAGAAAAAGAAAAAAAAAACGCGCCGAAAACGATCATAATAATGAAAACTTGGGAAGTGAAAATTTTTTTGCGGGTGCGGAAACCAGACCAGAATGTTTTTAATTTGCTCAAGGATTCGGGCTGATTACAAAATGGCATGATATGTTGGTCTACGATCTCTAGACGTAAAACTGAAAAAGTGAGACAGTGACACTAATATTAGCATTTAGTATATCGAAGACAATATATATATATATATATATATATATATATATATATATATATATATATATATATATACAGTAGCGGCCATAATATAAGGAACGGAAACAACAAAGACATAAATATGTGTATTACTTAAAAAGTAATCCATGATTAGCAATGAAATTTTTACCGAATAAAGATTAGGGTGTAATGCATAAATATTATACAAAGTTACAAAAATTTACATAATAGTTTGTTTTTCTTTTTAAATAAAGATTAAATGGAACAAAGGAAATAAAAAAAAGTCAATTTCTGATATTGTTCAAAGGTCTAAAAGTGTCGTTCATCGTGTAATTAGCAGGTATAAAACCGATAAAACGTTAGATGCAAAACCAAAAACCGACAGACCTCCAAAAACATCGCAAAGAGAAGATCGAAGAATTGTTAGAATATTTACAAAAAAACCGCTTTGAAACTGCAACATCAACTGCCCGTAAATTTAATGAAGAGACAGATAATAAGATCTCAAGGAAAACGGTTGCTCGCAGGTTAAAAAATGCAGGATTGCATGCCCGTATTCCAGCTTCGAAGCCTCTCATTTCAAAGCGAAACCAAAGGGCACGCCTGGAGTATGCGAGAGAACATGTTGTTTGGACTGACGCACAATGGGATACAGTTCATTTCAGTGACGAGTCCAAGTTTACTATATTTGGTTCTGAGGGCAAAACTTACGTACGCCGTAGAAAAGGTGAAAGACTGTCTTCTCAATGTGTCAAGAAAATCGTTAACTTTGGTGGCGGCAGTGTGATGGTGTGGGGAATGATTTCATCTGCAGGAGTTGGCCCTATCATCGGTGTACATGGCAATATCAATGCTGAAATTTACAAAAGGCTTCTTCAACAGCATGTCGTACCAAGATTACACCATAATCTTTATGAATCTCCTATTTTCATGCAGGACAATGCACCTTGCCAGAAAGTTTATTTGAAGAAGAAGGAATCGCCCTAATGAAGTGGCCAGCCCAGAGCCCCGACCTGAATCCAATAGAAAATTCTTAGAAGATAATTAGAGAAAGGGCTCAGAAAAGAAACCCGAAAAACCAGGATCACCTATGGGAGTTATTGAAAAACGAATGGGAGGGAATTACTGCTGATTTTTGCAAGAAATTAATTAGATCATGTGGTCGACGATGCAGAGAAGTCATTGAAAATAAGGGGATGTTTACCAAATATTAAATTTTGTTGATATTTTGTTCACAATCAAGTATTAACAAGACCGTTCTTTAACTTTTGTCCAGTAGCTTATTTCCTTTGTTCCATTTAATCTTTATTAAAAAAAAAAAAACAATTATGTAAATTTTTGTAACTTTGTATAATATTTATGCATTACGCCCTAATCTTTATTCGGTAAAAATTTCATTGCTAATCATGCATTACTTTTTAAGTAATAAACATATTTATGTCTTTGTTGTTTCCGTTCCTTATATTATGGCCGCTACTATATATATATATATATGAATTCCGTTTATTCTCTGTAATTTCCCCGCATTTGGACATTTAGTTTTGATTCCACAATTATATTTTTGTTAGTGTTTATTGTATAGTCATTATTTAGTATTTTGGTATTTTGTTACGTTTTATTATTATTATTATTCGTTCAAAGTTATCTAGGATAACAAAAGTCCTTTTTGAAAATTGCGCAGTGTGAAATTGTCTGTTAATGTGTAAATAATGGAAAAATATTTTTTTTTTTGTGCATAAAAATCTTTTTTTCTCAAAGTATTTAAAATATATACATAGCTATATATATATATATATAGCGAATCGAGTCACTGTCAGTCACTGGGCGTGTTTCTAAAAATAAATACGCTAAAAATCCACCTGTTTCCCTGCCGTGCGCCGACGGCTTAGTGGTAGAATCTCCGGCTGATACCAATTCAGTCGGGTTTCGATCCGAGGTAGAGGCAACCGGATGAATGAGCTGCGAAACAGTCTGTCTGTGGATGACGTTATATATATATATATATATATATATATATACGATGCATGATGTTATATAATCACCCTCCTTTATATTTTATTATTACGGCATTATAGAATTAGGCCAGGTCAGTCAGTTATGTGGCAAGCATGAGACACGCTTAGGCAATCATGTATCTTTTGATACATGACTGACGAGGCTGATTTTTTTCTGCTGTAGGTTGCCATTTCTTTCTGCGGTAGACCAGTTGCCACCCAAGGCTATAGAACCCGATCTATCCTGCTATTTATCCATAGCAGGTGGGAGAAGAAGAGGATTCATTCGGATGGATTTCGAACTCGCCTCTCTGATAGGCTTAGTACAAACCACAAAAAGCAAAAACCAAGCTAGCATTATTTCATTATTTCATCATTAACATTCAAGCCATTTGTTTCCAGTCACGATGCACGCTCGTACACTTAAATATTTATGTTTTGAAAGTCAGTTGGGTCTCGAAGTTAACTCCAGACTTCAAGTAGATACAATCCATTGCTAATGATGCTGGAAAAATGGTCGTCTTATTCTATCCGCTTCCGGATCAGACTCCTTCTACCAAACTGTATCTTTACCATAGTCGCAATAGACCCAAAATGTTGCATTGCTACCATAGTTCAGGTGGATCTGACCAATACTCACCTTCTAGCTTTGACTAATTTCAAACTCGTTGACGTGGCCCTGTCGGAGGTGGGGAGACGTATTTTCCACTCTACAACCTCTTTCTCCACAGACATCAACCTTGCCTAGTTTCCATATTAAACGTCCATTCTTTTAGATCAAATAATTCAAACGATTACAGCTAGCACTCTCCACACTAACTGCACGGAATCGAACCACCCCGATTTCCTCCGTGTTTCAAATGTAAGAATAAAATTCCACTAAGGCAGCCTTTCCCCCAAGGACTGACACTTTGTGGAACAGACTCCGACTTGAGTGCTTTTCTGAACACTTCAGTCGTAACTTTAGCACTCTGCATTATTAATATTACTTCTCTTTCCACTGCATTCTTTTTCAAGTCCTCTCAATTGCAGTAACCTTATGGTTGATTTCACTCAAAGTTGTCTTCTGCTGCCATAGCAGGATATGACAACACAACTATGAAATTCAAATACACTATTGTTCAGGGTTCTGAGTCCCCTTCATTGGCAGGATAAACATTTCTACAGCAAATGAAGTTCTTTAAGTTAAAGACGAATGGTAACCACTCTTTCTTATCCTCGTAATCTTCCCTTAATACCACTCCAATTCATATCGCATAACTAATTCATAATTATCATTTTTTTTTACTGTAGTCCTCTACCTTAATGGCTCTCGAGCCTTGTATTTTAAAAAAGTACTTTATGTCTATAGTAAGTGGTGGGATTCAATATTTTAGGAAAGAGCTTTCTCTTCTTTTTTTTTTTTTTTTTTTTTACATTCATAGTTGAATTTTTTTTACCGATGTTTATAAAGACGCAAGGAAAATTAAGAACAGGTTCTACGAAATTAAATAAGAATTTTATTAAATAAGAATTTGTTTAAACTTATTAAATAGTTTAGATGAATGTCTGCGAACGCCTTGGAATCCATCATTATCTACTGCATCTGGATAAACACTAAACGACCAGATAACTCATCTTAGCATATAAAACGGGGGCGATATTTTTTAGAGCTATTTTGTGGTGTGTGTGGTGTGAGGAGGAGGTGAAATGTAATACATGTTATCAAATACGTTAAATCTGCTTCCTTGGCTTAAAAAAATAAAATGCTGACGAGTATAATATTTCAAATTCTTTGCATTGTCGTGAATTAGAATCTTTGCTATTCGAAGGACACTTTTCGGGTTTGATTTATTAAAGTTTTCATTTACACCAGTGATTCTTAACTGCCCTGCCGCGGCACACTAGTGTGCCGCATGATCATCTTAAGTGGGCCGCGACATATTGTCAACTGAAGAAGAAATGAGGGTCTGCTTGTCGCATATTCGACTAAACATTGAAACAAAGAAACATTGAAATAAACTAAGTTCATATTTGTGTGCGTGTATTCTTTAAAAAATCTATGGTTTAAATTCATAACATTTAAAAGCATACCCTTTTAAATTTTTGCTATGTGTGCCATATTTTCATTTGCCCCTAGGTGGTGTGCCGTTGCTTAAAAAGGTTGAGAAACACTTATTTATACTACTGATGTTTTCAATTTTTTATTGCATTAAAATCATTATATATATATATATATATATATATATATATATATATATATATATATATATATATATATATGTTTTGAACAATAAAAATATTTAAAGATTAAAATTTTCAGATACAGTGGGTTGTATACTAATATTTTTTCGTTTTATTATTTCAATTAGATTCCTTGACTAGTTTCGGCCAACGTGGCCATCATCAGAAGAAAATAAAATTCTGTTTGTTAGTGGCAGTGAACTACAGGTAGTTGAATGACTTCATGGAGAAAATGAACTTTATCTGTAGTTTTCATTTGTTTTTTTTTTATTTTTTATCATAAATTTTGGTCAGTCCTTGTGTTGGTGAAACAGTCTCTTTTAAGTTGTCATTTAAGATAAGAGCTCGATGGATTCATTCTGCTCGGTATTCCCTTGGTCATATGGACAGTTTTATTGGTTCCTGGAAAGGGTGTGTGTCTCTGTTAAGTGTGTGTGTTATTTGGTTCTTAGGGGTGAGTGAGTATGATGTGTGTAAGTATGTATATTAGTATGGGTGTGTGTTATCATTTAGCTCTTTATGGAGTGAGTGAGTATGATGTGTGTATGGGTGTGTGTATAAGTGTGAGGCCCCAACACCGCCGCAAGCATGTTTGTCTCGTGTGGGTGAGAAATGTGGTTTGGGCCTGATTTGTGGAGTTAGATATGTTGTTAAATTTGTGATTAAGTCCGTTTGGATGGAGTGTTTTGAGGCGCAGAATCCACTTATCTTCATGGTCTTCTAAAACTTTTCTTATGTTATCTGTTGTTTTATATATATATATATATATATATATATATATATATATATATATATATATATATAACGTCATCCACAGACAGACTGTTTCGCTGTTTCACAGCTCATCAGTGTGGCTAGACATCCGGTTGCCTCTAGCTCGGATCGAAACCCGACTGAAATTGGTTTTATCTCGTATTCAAAAATTTAATTTCTTCTTTGCAGATCGCTTCCTTTTGGCGCTGATGAATAAATTCGCCGCCAATGTGGAGCTTCTGGACTAGAAGCTTCAGGTCTCACTAAAACCTACCCCGTCATTTCCTATGGCAGTTTTGCACTGCAAGAGTTGGTAGAAGGTGAAAAAAAGCCGTTGGCGTGAATTTGTTTAAAATGAACCTCAGTTTACCCGGAAGTGATCTTCCTCCGCGGCACATGAAGAATGCGATATGCAGAATCCAGTTATGGAACTTCACTGCTGACTGTTATGATTTTCGGTGAGGTCTTCTATAGCATGTCCGTCATGCGTAGCTTTCTTTATACGCTGCTTCAGCTGCTGAGATCTGTTGTAACCCTCATCCGTTTGTTGAACGGTTGGGGTCTTTGGTCTTGGGGATTCGTGGCGCTTAGTTTGGGTCATCGTCTTCGAATCTTACCGCTAAGGGTGGCCCTACCAGGAATTTAGAGCTCCCGATGGCATCGTTTTGAGACTCATTTGACCACGTAACCCCCCTATCACTACAAGGAACGGCGACTGGAGGTACGCGCGTGCGCACACACACACACACGCACACACACGCACACGCCCGCACACACACACACACACACACACACAGAGGATAGTTGCAGTATAAACCACAGTTGGGCCCTGTGGGTGTTGAAAAAACACGAATGTGCTTGAGCAGGCGTCTGCAACAGGGCTTGGCTAGCCGCCGTAGTAGACAGGGATGTTTGAAAACGAGCGGGCAGCAACTACCAGAAACACACACAGACACACATACACAATCAGACACACATATGTGCGTCTGTGCGTGCGTGCGTGAAAATGTACCATTCCGTAGGATTCGAATCTGCGTCACCCTCTTAAAGAGGAATCACCATCTGATCCAGCGTGCTTTGACCGCTCAGATACGAAGCGCTTCGCTATCAAGGGTAGCAATACCAGGAGTTTAGAATTCCCGACGGTATCGCTCTCAGAATCATTTAACCGCGCAAACACCATCACCACGATAAGGAACAACACAAAAAAGCACTCACACACACCCATACACACACACACACACGCACACACACATGCACACATATATATCTCTATATATAAAACATTCAAACTGAGTGAAATTGAGTAGAAGGAACTATGCATACAAATATATATATATATATGTGTATGTATTTATATATATACATATATATATGCATACAAATATATGTATATATATACAAAAAACATAAAAATATATTTATATACATAAAATCATATATATATATATATATATATATATATATGTAAAAACATATATGAATATATAAACACATATATAAATATATATAAACGTATATATAAATATATATATATACTTAGATATAAATATATATGCATAAAGATATATAAAAATATATAAACTTATGTGTATACAAAAACATATATATATATAAAATGAACATTTTTTTATATTTCCTTCGGATTTCACCCACTGTCACACAGAAATAGCACTATATTCGAATGGGGGGAAATAATTTCAGAATATAAGTTTAGTAGGAGTTAATTAAACCTAAGTAGGTATGGAATTACTAATTATTAAATCCAGAGGGTGATCACTGAAATTTGGTCAGTAGTATATATATATATATATATATATATATATATATATATATATATATATATATATATATATATATATTATAAATTGATTTATTTAAAATATGTTTTTTTCGCTACACAGTTCTAACCATATTTTAAATAAATCAATTTATAATATTAATGCTCTGTAAATTTACATTGAGCACTATTTTGTAAAAATAAAAATATCTATAAGAACACCGGATTATATATCTTACTGTTCTTTCTTTTTACATATATATATATATATGTGTGTGTGCATATATACATATATATATATATATATATATAAAGATGCACATCATCTCTCTCGCTATATATATATACATACACACACACACACACACACATATATATATATATATATATATATATATATATATATATATATATATATAGAGAGAGAGAGAGAGAGAGAGAGAGATGGTGTTCCTCTCACCAAAACAAGAAAAAAGTTCGACATAAACATATGTCCGCAAATCCTTTGTTATAAAATTTTAAAGTTTAAAGTTTACGGTAGACGCTGTTAAATATCCAATCCAATATACAACTTAAAATACTTCTATAAACTTTTGGTGTTGCTTCCTGACGCAAAAACAGGACAAAATGTCCGTATAAACATGTCCAAAAGACCTTCGTTGTATACAGCAGCTCATAACAAATGTTCAAAATGTCCTCCACTTTCTTCTACACACACATGCAACTGTCGGATCATTGACTGACGGACCCTTTCAAATACTCCCACACGGCGACGAATGGTTTCGCAGGTCGCCATGACACATTGATGAAGCGTCTCTACATTATTAATTTCTGCTGCTTAAACCAATGTTTTTAGGTAACCCGACAGATAAAAATCCAAAGAACTGAGGTTTTGGAATGTGCAGGCCATGAAACTGGTCTTCCCCTACTTTCGAGAACAATGTGACTAAAATGTGCTGGATCCACATGCGTCTTCGTATTAGCAGGAGTACATCCACTAGCAGGTCTGGAAGTGTGTTCGAAATAAAGTCCCTGTAGACAGCTTCTTGTAAGACGTGCTGGGAGAACATATTAACCAACCAGGCAGTGACCTACAATTCCAACCCACACATTAATTGTAATCTGATGTTGGTGTCTAGCCCACAAATGTTGGTTATGTAAAATTATTATTCGATTCTCTTCCAAATGTTGCCTCATCCGTAAACAAGAACGAAGAGGCAAACAACGGATCAGCAGTTTGTATTATAAACCATCGGCAAAAATTCTCCCGTGGTGAGTGATCAGATGGGGAAAGACACTGCACATAATAATGCTGATACAGGAACTGCTCTTGAAGTACCCTCGTTGCGGTACTATGAGATGTACGACATGCTAGGGCCACTTGACCTGTTCTGATTCTGATACCTGGGTCGTCTCCTGTAGAACGTGCTCTTCCTGGTCAGGGATACGAGCGGATCTTTGTCTTCCTCGATCTATAGTTTGTGGTGTCACAGATCCTGTCTCAGCAACGCGACGATAAAAATAGCAGCAAAGGTAGAATTTTTCGATTGCCTTCGGTCTGGAAACGCAATCTGATACAGCCGTGCAGCTTCGCGTCCGTTACCATTCGCGTGGCCGTATGTAAAAATCATATCTGTCTGCTCACGATACGAATATCCTGCAATTGTTAAACGGAAACATTCTCAGTTAAATCACTACTACACACTTTAAACTTTGAAAACAGTCTAGCCACAAATGTACACGAATGGCAAATATAACCTAGTCTACATGGCAACACAACGCCATCTACCATAAACTTTCTTTAAACTTAATAACTTAAAATCGAAGGATTTGCGGACATTTGACCTTGTTTTCGTGTGAGGAACCCGCCCCAAAAGTGTTTTTGATACACCCTGTATATATATATATATATATATATATATATATATATATATATATATATATATATATATAAATGCGTGTGTGTGTATGTGTATACGTTGTATCAAAATACTTTATATATATATATATATATATATATATATATATATATATATATATATATATATAAACAAACACCCATGGAATCTGTCAGTTTGACTTCCTGAAAGTTTTCTCTCGTTCGGATTAAATGGCGAGAAATCTAAAAAAATAAATAAAAAATAAAAATAAAAATGGCTTAACTAATAGCAGCCCAAAATTCGGTCAACTCAGATTGTCTCCAGAATAAACTATTCATTGTCGCTTAGAACACAGAACAACTATTCTCTTTGTATTAAGCGATTTTGTTATCTTTGCAATTGAAATTTATTTATTTTGCAATATCAAACCCTAGTTGTAAGTATTTTCTCTCCTAATTTGCATGACAAGAAGACCTTCACGTTGATCTCTATCGAGCTGAGCCAAATATCTTATTTGCTTCTGTCCAATTAGCCAAACAGTTGCTGACTGAAATGAGGAGTGCTCGTGTGGAAAAGTTCATAATATGTATATTTTTTTTCTTTTTCTATTCATGAGTTAGAAGAAAGAAAAAATATCTATCCTACTTGTTGAAACGGAGTTTGCACACGCTGCGCGGAGAAACTCAAGAATATTTTTTGGTAAATTCATGTATGGTTAAGTTTTCTCTCTGTATCCCTATATTCTTCTTTTATTGTGTGTCATATCCCTTCTGTACTTAGGTGATCATGACCCTCCACATCTTCCTGCCCCTTGTAGCTCTAAATAAGCTCTACTATCTATTTGCTCAAGCTCATCAATTACGTTACGCGCTGATTTCCTCTTTCCTTCTTTCCCTCAATTTGTCTTGTGAGTTTCAGGTTTTCCAAGCCCTCTTTCCTCATTACGTGCCTCAGAAATCTCAACTTTCTAGAACTTTGTCATTGCTCACATGTTTGATCCATGGTATTCTCAGCATTCTTCTTTAGAACGGCATTTTTGTTGCTTCAAGTTACTTCTTCATCTTTGAGGAGATTGTCCAACATTCACTGCCATATAGAAGGACAGATATCACGTAACAGTTCAGTACCCTTTTCTTCTTTTCCTAACGATATTTTTCAGATTAGCCCTTTTTTTCTGATGTTAAGCATAAGTTTCATTCTTATTCCCATTTTCTCTGAAACTTCATCCTTGTTCACATATTCCGTCTATGGTATTCTGAGCATCCTTTTGTAGAACTAAATTTTTGTTGCTTTAAGTCTCTTCTCCATTTTTGAACAGATTGTCCAGCATTCGCTGCCATACAGGAAGACAGATATTACGTAACAGCCCAGTACCATTTTCTTTGTCAGCAGAACAAAACTTCATCGTTAAAAAATAATTTTCCTATCAGCTAGGGCGAGGCAAAAGTCGTGCACCATAGGGATACATTTTAAAAAATTATAATTACACATGAAAATTTTATTTGCTAATTATTAGGTTTGGTGCAAAAATAATGTCGTTTTCTCACATATGTTACTATGTGAGAAAACGACATTATTTTTGCACCAACCCTAATATTTAATTTATATGTACTGTTCAAAATGTCCTCCACCTTTTTCAAAACACTTTTTTTTAAAATTCTGTACCTGCATGAGTCATTAACACATTGGAGGGTTTCCCCTGCCATTTTACTGCATTCATATTTAATTCTTTCTTTAAGTTCCTTGGGCCCGTCTGATAAACAACTGATTTGAAATGGCCCCGCAGAAAAAAAAGAACAACAAAAAAACAAACAAAAAAAAACAAAAAAACAAAAACAAAAAAAAAAGCTTGTGAGGTTTAGTGAGATTGGTGGTCATTCAATACAAATTAGACATTTAAAAAATAACTAATTTATTAACGCATTTGGTGCACGACTTATGCTTTATTCTGTATATTACAAACAAATGACATTTACAACATAAAACGGTAATATTAAGTTTCATAACAATTTAATAAGTATATTTTAATAAACGTTTCATGTGCATTTATTTTTAAGGCAAATTTAAATATAGAAAGGAAATTATATCTGCCTTTTCGAAATTCGTAAGTTAGCAGAAAAAAATATCGGTCTGTTTGCATTTAAAGAAAACGTCAAATAAATGTAATCTTGCTCTCTAAAAACAACCTTTATTCAGAAGCGGGTAAAATGTATATAATTTTAAGAAATATAACATTTTAATAGAATTCTATGATTTTAGGCTCAGCAACATTAGTTAGCATCATATTTCATGCAGCGTTCGTATTAACCATTGTTGTCTGACATTTCACGTTACGTAAAATTAGTCGAGCTGAGCCTGAAATTTGTTCCATTGAATAAGTAAAAAATAATCTGTTTAATAGGAATTTATAGAAACTGTAACAACTTATTTAAACAGATGAAGAAAAGCAAATTTATTATTATTATTATTATTATTATTATTATTATTATTTGTGTATGTAATGTTTCCGCTTTGTATTCTCTAGAACCGGGTCCAAACTATGGTCCTTCGGCCCTATAGGGAATTGTTATTTAATTTATAGCATTTTCTTAGTATACGGGATGTTCCTAGTAGGGCGATCTTCTGGGCAACTTGTATGTTCATGTTACCTGGGACATTGTTAGTAAAATTGTCCATTCCTTTTCTCACGAGGCCCAGTGCTCCGATTACTATTGGTATTTTTATGGAGTTGTTTCCCTCAGATGTCAATGCTTCTGAAATTCTTCTCTTTTATAATAATATCAGATGAGTTGGCATTGATTTCCCTGTCAGTTTGAATTGGCAAGTCCCAGAGGATAGTTACATCGCTATATTTGGCAATTGTGTCTGATTGGTGCTCATACAATCTCCCAGGGGTTTCGATTTTGTGCTTCTGCATATCTTCCAGTGCACATATGACGCTATATTTTTATGTCTGTGGGTATATTCATTTTTCTGGTCGACAGTTTCATTGTATTTTCTGCAGATCCTGTATTTCGGGTTAGTGCCATCCTTGATTATGTGACAGCAAGAAGATCTGGTTGCAAGGCTTTGATCCCGAGCTGCAATAATTAGACCTTCTGTCTCAATTTTCAACTCGGTGCTCCTCAGCTACTGATGTGTTTTCTTTTGGTCCACATCTGCTTCTTTTGTTCTTTTTATATATTTGACATGCAACGCCTTGTCCTCCCAGTTTTGTTGTAAGGAGAGGGTCATTTGTTTTTGTGAGGTATGCTTCCAATCCGATTGTTGTAAGGTAAGCCTTTTTCTAGTCTTGGCGTCCAATCCTTTAATCTCATTCAATTTCCATTTGATAACATTGAAGCTCTATGCTACTACGGTTATAGCTAAGGTGTTGATAGCCTTCATTTTATTGGTCCCATTTAGTATCAAACACACTCTCCTATAATATTCTTTTCGGACCTTTTTCTTCATAATTGAATGCTGTATTCTGTCTCCTTCATTAATTCCTAAGTATTTGTATATACCACCTTGGTCTAGTTCCTTAATCTTGTTGATATTAAGGTCTAAATTTGTAGTTTTCGTAGGTTTACCGCCTTTGAAGGTGGCTTTGGCACATTTGTCGATACCGAACTCCAGCCTAATATCTTCGCTGAAGGTTTTCACAATGGCGAGTAGGTTTTTTTTTCTGTTGGTTGTCATCCTTGGCAAATGTTTTAAGATCATCAATATAGAATTGGTGATTCATTTTGCAATTTTGTTATTTGTATCTGTAGCTACTGTTGGTCAGTAGGCAGTTGAGTTGCGCTAACGTTATTATTATTATTATTATTATTATTATTATTATTATTATTATCAACATTGTCAAACATTTTTTTCTTTTTTTTTATCTTTTCTTAAATCACGCTCTTAACTATTGAAAATTATGGGAAGAGTTACAGCTGTCATTTTGTTTATTATTATTATTATTATTATTACAAATATCAGAAAATTATTCCAGTATTTCTCTATATCTAGAATATAAATTAAGTGGACTTAGCATAATGACAAAAAAGAACGTGATAACATAGACGTCTTGCTGACAATGTTTATATAGAAATTTCATAGAGGTAAAATAACTTTTATAACAACTTAATTTTGTATATCCGTAGGACGGGTTTTTGACTAGTGTGCACAATTTATTATTCCCTGTAGGTAATTACTGTTGTCTACAGTTCATAATTTCTCCTATAATACAGTAAATAATCTGGTAAATCTGGGAAGTGTTTTAACGAAAGACGGAAAGTGCGATACTGAAATCCGAAGACGCATTTGCATAGCCAAAGATGCGTCCCAAGGGCTAATCTGAAAAATATCGTTAGAAAAAGAAGAAAAGGGTACTGAACTGTTACGTGATATCTGTCCTTCTATATAGCAGTGAATGTTGGACAATCTCCTCAAAGATGAAGAAGTAACTTGAAGCAACAAAAATGTCGTTCTAAAGAAGAATGCTGAGAATACCATGGATCAAACATGTGAGTAATGAGAAAATGGAAACAAAATGGAAACGTATGCTTAACATCTGGAAGAGACAGTCGAGAATTCTGGAGCCCATAATGAGGAAAGAGGGCTTGAAATATCTGATACTCACAGGATAGATTGAAGGCCAGAGAGATAGAGGAAAACATATAACATATTTATGAAGCTTATTTATTTAATGGCGGAACAGTGTGTATGAAACTGACTTCTTGCTCTCTTGCGTGGTGTTTTTATGCTAAGCTGATCCCGCAAAAAAATTTGTATATGCCCAACCACTCTCGCTAATTCTCCTAGGTCCGATACCGTGTCTTTCTTAAATTAAGGTGTTAGGGCGGCCATATTTCTTTTTCTTTACCTTCACTCATATTGCACACCAGGCACACACGTACTCGCTTTTCCACACGAGGTAAGTCACCTTCTCTTCCACATAGAATTTAGGAGAAGTAACAAAAAGACAAAAGTTATTAAGAGCTATAAGGGACAGGATGTTGTGGAGATCCATGATCGCCTACATCACGAGGGGGCATGACATATAAAGAAGATTTAAAAAGAGTTATTTGTGCTTGCATTTTAATGTCCGTAGCGAACAGTTTTAAACATTGATGTCAACTAGCCGCTTCTTGTTAGTTATCAAACTGACATAGACTGCTTAGTGATGACCGAACTCACTGCTACACCACGACAAGGTGCTTCAAACCAATACTTATTGAATTCCTACAACGTATAACGCCTATTCTTACTGATGAATCCAGCGAGGAGGAAATTCTATTAATACTTTACGAGAGTCATAAACCAAACTTTACATTAAGAATCCCCACACGAAGATACCTATGAGCGGGTAGTGTTACGGATATCGGCGCGGAACGCAGCATCGGTGAACCGAGTTCAAATTGCAGCTTAGCTTGGGAAAGATACAGATTCGACCTTTCTCTTTAGACTTGGGAAGGAAAATTTTGAATTTCAAATTCTAAATCTCGTGGAAGGTAAAGTGTAATCACCCCGTTGTTTTTTCAAGGGCGTGAGGCGATTCACAAATAATAAAATGAAGCTGTGAAGAGCTATGATCGTGTACACCCTGAAGGGAAATGGTGTACAAAGATGCTGAATGTCCTGTCAATATATGTGTTATACCAAATGTCGTGGACACAGTCACTTTCAGACATTAATTGTTCTCTATAAAAACTATTTAAAGATCTTTTTTCTTCTTTTTTTTTAAAGATCTTGAATATTCTAAACAAAATTAATACATTTTTTACCTTTTAATAACCATCTTATGGCAACGAAGACATTTTTTAAGTTTAAAGTGGCATCAGCGAACCGAGTTCAGATTCCAGCCCAACTTCTGTGAACTAAAAATGCCTTTGAGAAAGACATGAGTTCTTCTTCTCTTCCCCCACTATGGCTTAAATAGAAAGGTTAGGTTTGGGAAGGAAAACAGGTAATCACTCCATTATCTTTATCCAAGATAGATCAAAGCTTCTTAAGCTATGGGGTCGGAAGTGAAATGCTGGGGTCACAAGAATTAGCTTCAAACATTTGAATTTCAGTTTCTCTGTTATTTCCCAAACGCCCAATGTTTAACGTGAGGCGCCACGCAAACGGTGCGGTAATAAAACGCGCGTGAGGCGCCGTTGCGAGTCGTGCAGTGACAACGGATATATTTTTAGTGTATTTGGTTAATATCAGGGGTCGCGAAAAATCTCGTCATGAAATATGGAGGTCATGAATGAAAAAAAAAATGTTTAAGAAACGTTGTGCTAGATGAATATCCAGTGAGCCTCGAACCTATTATTAGGTTGGTGCATAAATAATGTCGTTTTCTCACATATGTTACTATGTGAAAAAACGACATTATTTTTGCACCCACCTAATAACAACGACTTGCGAGATGAGATTATAACAATAAGTTTATTCTGGGCGTCCTATCTGCAATCAACCTGCGCATCCCCCTCCCCCCTAACGTATCTAATGGAGGTGATAGGAATTGTTTTCATTGTTATCAGTCGGCAACTAATCTTCTCAAATCACAAGGGAGCTAACTCCTCACGCAGACTGTTTGGATTGATTTTGTTTTACGGAATATTAACGCTACCCAGATTATTCAATGTCGAATGCTATCGTAGAATAGAAAAGTAGACATGGGTTAGGTTTTCACGAGTGTCCAAAATGTAGACATACATAGGTGCTGTAAACGGGCTGTGAGGGATACAAAAGGCTATTGTCTCACTTTCGTTGAAATAGTCACGAGGGTCACATGACAACCGGTGAGTGACGTCAGGTGATAGAAGGGATAAGCCATTTGCGATGTAGAGCCTGGAGAAGAAGAACGTCCCTTGCCCACAGCGGTAAGTCTTACAAGAAAAAAAAAAAAAAAAACAAAGAAAAAAAAACAAAACAAAAAAACACAGCTTCAGCAGGTTCACAGAGAAACCGCTTTAAATCTTCTCGTCGGGAAATATTACGAGTAAGGTTCCCGACATTTTTTACGCCCTATTTTTTGTTGCATATACACCTTTGTGCAAATTAATTGAAACAAAAAGAATAATTCCGTTATTATATACTTTTTTTTCCGTATTTTTCCAATGAAACATGACCAAGTGCACAAGTTAGTATATCGTATTCTCATTCCACGAAGTCTTTCCCTGCAGATTAACCACAGATTTTCGATTGAATTTAAATCAGGAGAGTTTCCAGGCCAGTCGATAGTACTTTGATATGCTCACTGGCCACTGTGTTTGTGCAGAATAAGATCCATCGCAGACAATGGCCGTAGGAGAACTAATCGACAGTCGAAACAATAGTGTCTGGGCGTGATGAAACACTGATGCAATCACAGATGATGCAATATTTTTCAAGGCCAAATAATTTTCATCATACACCCCGAAAATAGATTCATATTACTGCGCATCACTGTAAATGACCTAATCAAAGGAAAACAAAAAAAAAGAAATCGATTACCCCGTCATTCTAGATAGTATGTTGAAAGAAAGGAAACTAAAGCGGCTGTTTCAGTTAATGTGCACACAGGTGTATGTTATAATTTCTCTGTGTGGGACATGTGTATATATAATTTTGTGTACGACGTAGCATTATAAAACTCTCTCTGAGAACAAATCATGTTTGTCATTCCTTTTCCATTCAGCTATTCCGTGAAGTACGGTGTTATTATATCACGAATATAATAATGCCCATAAAGGGGAAATGTGAATGGTAGAATAAACCTTTCTTGCATATCTCTTTCCTTTTATAGGGTGTACCCCTTTTCTGCATAGCGATGCGATCAGTGTATTCTTGACCGCTAACCAATAGGGCGTTATGCTAATTGTGCGAATAAATATAGTTATTTTCTAATGTTAGCATCACCAGGGACAACACTATTGGAAGCCGCAAATGTGAATCGCAAATATTCGTAATTTTCTGTAAGATAGACTTTGTAACTATTCCTGTACGTAATGCAAGTCTTTGGAAATGTATGGCAAATCATTTCTTTAAGGAAGTCGTTTTCAAATTTCATATTTTATCGTTGTGAGAGATCAGTGTTTTTAGAGGACTATTTAGTCATATATTAACCAAATTTCTGATATTGTTCCATTCTCCTTAAAATTCTTACTTTCGCATACGGTTTTGCTTTGCTTGATAAACGTCTTAACGTACATCTAACCAACAGTCAACATACGTACCGACACCACCAACTCCCACCAAACCAACTAGAAATTTGTTACACACACATACACATTTCCCATTTTCCTCCCACTAACATCTTCAGCAATTAAACACACGCACACTAGCAGACAGACACAAAAATACCTACGGTTTTGCATGCTGGAATCGTCTCTGCAAAACGGTAACATCCAGAAATCACTTTCCTAACGAATCGACCATGGTGAGATTCGAAAACGGGTCTCATGGTCGGAATGCGAACATTCTAACCGTCCAATCATACACAGTACTGAAAAGAAAAAAACTGATGACGATGATTTTGTCACGTAACATCAACATTTTGTTAGGGGAAACATTTTTAGACACAAAAATTTTGAGCTTGATCGCGACAGTTTTCTTGCTGCTGTTACAGTGTACACATGTCCGCTTCCCCAGCAGTGTGCACCAAGGAAGAACAGTGATCTGAATCTGCAGTGAACATGCTACCTCATCGATGATAACTCGCCGGTTCGCCATTACCATATCTCGTGTTTGCTGAATCGTCTTGTCAGTGGTGGAGGTTGACGGACGCCCTGCTCCTTCTTGGCGCGTCACGCTTGTCCGGCCGATTTTGAACTTTTCGGTCCACTCATACACTCTTACGCGGTAGTGCACTGTCGTCATATTGTGTTAAAAGCTTCCGATGAATTTCAGCCCCGGACACACCGTTCAACCAGTGAAATCGGTATTAAGCCTTTGCAGGTTATTTAAAGCCAGAAAATATTTGTTTAGACTGTAAGATTGAATTTTTTTTTAAGATAATAATGATTTACTGATACAAATCATGCCAATTAACTTGTTGCGGGTTGTAGCTTGAGTGAAAATATATCAGAAGATAATTTATGTATGCAAAGATTATGCGTGCTTATTATGCATAATGCTACAACACGTAGATCAAATAAAGAATATAAGGACAATTTGCATTGCAAGAAATTACTAAAAACACAGTGGTTAGAGATCCAACAATAAAGAGATTTTTATATATACACTAGATATACATGCAAAGATAACAGAATGTTTGTTGATTGTGGCAATTGAGACAAGGTTATGAAGAATGTTCATGCAGAAATTTGGTCAATAAAATTAATGGCTTTGATTTGTTTGTGAAATTAAAACAATTTGGTTTCTGCAAGGAAAAATCTCAAATGTGTTCGTTCAAATAATAGTGCGTATGCATGTGTTACTTGTTAGTTAGAATTTAAGTTGTGAATAGTTGTTTGTCTTTAACTGTTTGGCTAAATTGATGAATTGTACAATTACTGTTTGTGTAGTGAAAGCGTTCTCTTTTTAAGTCAATTGTAATTTGATTACCACGCGTACAATGGTCGATTGAGCGCTGTGTTGAGTTTGTTGAGAATTTCGAAGTAATGTTGAGTCAGTGAATTGACACGTGTGGAGTTTGGTAGCATCTCACAAAACTCGATGACTGACTGACTTGAATTGAGTCATGCGGCTGTTTATATAGACTTTGGTGTCTAAAAATCGGCTCCAAGGAGCTTCGGCGGAAAAAAGGATATGTTTAGACTTTGCTACACTTTAGTGTTTCTTAACCAATAGAAGATTGAATTTACTGAAACAAAGTGGTGATTGGTTAAGGCATTTTTTAGGGAAGAATACATCTCTCCGAAAGGGGTGGAAGGCAGCTTGTGGCGCGGATTGATACCTCTCCCAAGGGAGTTAGCGTGTAAGTGAATATAATGCAAATTAACGGAAACTGGAACTCCGCTCTCCGATTAACAATTCCGAATCATTAACCATTACACCACCCGCACATCCAAGCTTACAGCACCTGGTATTCCCAAGCGGTCACCCATCTAACCAGGCTAAACGTTGATCGGTAATCTTAAGGGAACCGTTGTTCCAACGTAAACCAAGTACCCAAACGCGACAGAACCATCGTTCTCCACTGGAGTATTTATTTGCTTTGATCGACGTCATCAGCACCACAGCCTCGGAAGACCATTGATTTTCCATTCTCGATACTTAGACTCTCAAGCAGCGTCGCAAAGTGATAGTGCCCTCCCGCTGTTTGCACTTTCTCCTTGCTCTTTTGGCCTCTCTGCGTTGAGCTAAGGTGTCCTCATATGTCAACAGCCCACTTCGGATTGATTTTTGCCTCTGAAGGCGGTGTTGAGCGGTGTTTTTCACAGGTGGCAGTGTTGATGTCAAACGGTATGAGGTCTTATTTACAAATGTCCATAAATCGAAGTTTTGGACGTGTAGTTTTTATTTTTCTCCTTCTGTTTTGCATATAGTATATTCTTCGTATTTCTTACATCGTCAACACTCCGGGCATGACCTAAGTAGCGGAAACGTGTCTTAGAAAAGCGTATATGCAGGGAATCTGTAGTCTTTCAAGAACTGAACTTATTCTGGTCTTTCCATTCAGGACGTAGACGATCATGGCTCTCTACAATTTCCTTGTATTTAGTCGCTCTTAATAAATTGTCTTTTTGTTATATCTCTTAAACCTTGTTCCGCCATCCATTAACTAAAGCTCAATAAGTATATTATGCGTTGTTTTCCTCTCTCTCTTGACTTCAACCTGTCCTGTGAGTACCAGACTCTCCAAGCCCTCTGTTACAGTTTTTTGTGTATATATAATGTAACTAGTGAGTTAGCTCAAATGACTTAACTCACTTTATAGTCCACCAATAGAATGTTAACCAATCAGAAGACGTAGAACATTCAATCCGTCCTGTATAAAGGCGGCCATTTTGTTCACTCTACCCGAATGTCCAGTCCAGCTTGTCAGGCGAAGAGAAACAGAACGACGAACTATGCTCTGCTACCTTTTACCAAAATATCCACTGCTAACCTGAACAATGCTTTCCTACTGTTTTCGAAATATTCACTGCTAACCTCTGGATTCTATACTCGAAGACGACCGTCATTATGAACAACACCCTCTTCATTATATGTCCTAAAAATTTCAGCTGTCTCTTCCTGATGTTAAGTATAAGTTTTCTTTTAATTTTTTTCCCAAAACTTTGTCGTTACTCACTTATTCGGTACATGATGAGGACATTTCTCCTGATAGAGGACTGTAATAATGAGGGTACCCCATAAAGACCGAATATATCTTTCTACGTCAGGTGTTAAGTGTTGTTATTTACTAAGCTTATTTAGGTAAAAGGTCACAAGTATGGGGCGTTTACTGTGGCTCGAACTCGTTTCACGATCACGAGTCCCGTACCTCTTTCGAGTCGTAGGGGTGCCACATGTGCTGAAGCCGCAGTAGAAGAGGTGTACCTTGGGCCAACAACCTGGCGGAGACCAGCCCTCCCCAGGCTGGTTTGAATTCAGAGTTTTCACTCAAGGCCATAGGATCCAGTCTGTCCTCCTATTTTACCCTTAGCTAGCGGGAGAAGAGATGGATTCATACCTTTTCCTTTTAGCGCGTCTGTAAGAAACTCGACTGGAGTTCCAGCTCGGCTCTCTGATTCCTCACTCCGAGCCAAAATCCATTACTCCACTGTGCTTCGTTATTCGACCGTAATAGGGAATCAGAATATACTCACAAGTCAATACCCCACGCCGAAGCGCTCTTATGTCAGGTGATGCTTGTGTCGTTTTTAAAAAATCTTCTTCCCGTTCAATGGCGGGTTGGCAACAAGCAACATCAGTACCCCCCCTCTCCTTGGAGTCACGGGCCATTGTTAATGTGTTCGATTCTTTCTGTGTCTTCGAATTTAAACTTTTTTTTTTAAATTTATTTTTTATTAGGTTGGTGCAAAAATAATGTCGTTTTCTCAGATAGTAACATATGCGAGAAAACGACATTATTTTTTGCACCAACCTAATAATAATTTCACCCAAAGCAAGACGATAAAGCCACTAAGACATAATGGGTTACTAAGAGTGAAAGAGAATGAGAAAACGTTGGTGAAGAGAAAGGACAATAAAAGAACAGGGTTCATGAAGACAAGTTGGCGATTGACGTTGCATTTAAATTTTTGAAGATTGTAGCACTGTTTCCAGTGTGTTAGCCTGTGGTACCCAGCCCAGGTAAAGAACTCACAATTACTATACCATCAAATTCATGAAGCATTGCTTTGACATAATAATTGTGAGGTCAGGCTGTACAGACAGACTCAGTAGAAACAGTAATTTTAATAACTGAGCAGTACTTCAAAAAAAAAAAACAAAAAAAACAAAAACAAAAAAACGAAAAAGAAACGAAGCAAAGTAGAGTAATGGATTGCGGCTCGTATTGAGGAATCGGAGAGCCGAGTTCGAATTTCAGTCGAGTTCATTACATTCACTTTCGTGCTAATTCCCTTGGGAAAGATATGAATCCAACTCCTCTCCTCACAGCTATGGGTGAATATTAGGACAAATTAGGTTCTATAGCCTTGACTGACAACCCGTCTAGGAGAAGGATAACTTCAAATTAAACTGTAAATTCAAAACTGTATGTAGCCCTGACGAAGCACATACTATGCAACTAAAAAATGATCATTCGCATTGACTTGATGATCGGGATTACGGTGGATTAAAAACAAAGAACGAGATGAGATATCCTTCGACAATGGATCAAGAACTATATACGCATGTAGATTAATAAAGGATCCAGATCAAAACTCCTCGAAAGCTACTCGAATCGACATACACTTAAAGAAGATTGAAGAACACATTAGCTGAAACGTTCTTCTAATAGCAACAAAGATGGGGACATTAGTCAAATGGAACGTAAATAATGATAACTCCTCGGCCCAGAAAATTCAACCAGTTGTAGTTTTCTATTAAATTAAGCCAAAATGGGTTAAATACCATGTTTGATGATATTACAACTTCTCTCTCTCTCTTCTTATATTTGACATGCTTTTTCAGAGTGTGGTAGATTACGGCTCTCCACAACTTCCTGTTTTTTTTACAGTAGCTGAAACGTTCTGCTGATAGCAACAAAGAATAGGACATTAGTCTGAACGTAAATAATGATTACTTAGAAATTCAAAGAATTGTAGTTTTCTATAAAGTTCGATGATATTACAACCGCTCTCTCTTCTTCTACGTGCCACGCCCTTTCAAGATGTGGTAGATTATGGCTCTCCACAATTTCCTGTTTTTTTTTACAGTGAGGTTCACTCCGTACAAGGCTCGGGGGCCGCTCGTCATAGAGGGTTACATTAAGAGGCAGTTTATGCGGATAGGAGGGGAAGATAAAGATTAAGCTTAGACTTGAACAGATTATGGTTGCAGTGAGGGGGGAAGCATCCTCTTGGGAGTCGGTTCCACGGGGCGCTGGTTCACAGGAAGAAGCTGTTCGAGTGGAACTTACTCCTCATCAACAGAATACGGAGCGAATGTTGATGGTTTGCTACAATATGAATGGTATGGCGGGTCCTGGCTGTGTTGGAAAGGTTAGGACTATCGGAACCAACGAATTTAGTCCGTCCGAGCACTTTCCATGGAAGTAGCAACAGAACAGTAAGAGACTTGCCACTCACTTCCCAACCACCTAATGAATATTCATGAATGTTCTCAAATCTAAAAGCCTTGATAAAACTCCAGCTATTGAAATGTAATGTCAATCGACATCTCCAGTTGCCTTGATCTATCCACTATCCTTCTTCTCATTCTTTCTTCTATCACTCCTATCTGATCTTGTTCCAAATCTGTAACCCCTTGCGTCCTAGTGGCTTCCCGCCTTGCTTGGGGTGAAACGCTTACCCCCCCCCCAAAAAAAAAACAATGACATCCTCGCTCTTGTATATAAACACAAGCAACAAAATCAAACTCTACATTTGTCTTCATATATCCCTCAGAGGACAAAACGCGTCGGCTACGAATATTTTTTCCTTTTGTCTTTTTATATTTTTTTACAGTAAGATTTCACCTTGTACAATGCCCGAGGGCCACTCAAGGTAGAGGGTTACATTAAGGTGCAGTTTTTGCGGATAGGAGAGGAAGATAGCGGTTAATCTTAGACTTGGACAGGTTAAGATTGTTGTGAAGCATCCTCATGGGAGTCAGTTCCACAGGGCAGTGGTTCGCGAGAAGAAGCTGCTCGAGTGGAATTTACTTCTCACCAGCTGAATACAGAGCGAATGTCGATGGTTTGCTACAATATGAGTGGCGTGGCGGGTCCTGGCTGTGTTGTAAAGGTTAAGACCGTCGGAACCAAGGTCCGTTCGAGCTCTTTCCATCGAACTAGCGATAGAGGTAAGAGGTTTTTGTTTTAAAATGGCAAAAGTCAAGTTCAGTTATATTTTTTTTTCGGCTCGTGCAGAAATAATTTTGTCGATACTTTTCGTTTTACTTTTTAATTCCAGGTGAATTTACTAATTTATTTATATCTATGTTCGTTATTTATTTATGCTTAGCTTTTTTTTTTAAAAAAAAAGTCGGATTTACTCCAAGCAAGGCAGTAAAGCCACTAAGATACAAGGGATTACTGGGTGTGAAAGAATTAGAAAACAAAACCATTACTAAGGCGCGAGAACACTAGAGTAATCAGGAAGAGAGGGTAGATAACGATTGATATTGCATTTAAATTTTTCAAAAACAAATTTAACAGGAAAGCATGGAGTCGGAAGAGAATTCCACAAGCGAGAAGTGCGAGAAAAGAAACTGTCAGCATGGAACTCATGGTTGCATCTAGCCAATTCAACTGAGACGAGACCTTGTTGCTAATCTAGTACTGCCAGATGAGACCTTGCTGCTAATCTAGTACTGCCAGATGAGACCTTGTTGCTACTCTAGTACTGCGCTTAAATTCATAAAGTCTAGGTACCATAATGAAGAGCTCATCCGAACAATTACCATGAAAGTATTTATAAAAAGCGGAAAAGCGAGGCAACCTTGCGGCGGTAGGAAAGTGACTGAAGCCGAGCCGCCAGATCAGGACCGATAATATTACTGATTCGCCTTTGAATTTTATCAAGAATATAGCAGGAGTACTGGGTCATATGTGGCAGCAATATTCTAAGCATGGACGAATGGTAGACTTATACATATGTAAGATAGATTCAAGAGAGAAAAATTGTCTAGTACGACACAGTGAACCAACTTTCTTAGCAGTTGACCTAGCAATGGATTCAATACAATCTTTACACTTCATAACAGTCGAGAATATTAGGCTGAAAAGGCGCAACACGTCACTCCCCTGGATGTTAGTCTAGCACAAGATCACAAAAAGGGAAACCTCCGTAGAGAATCGGATACACTTGTGATTTGATTTACGAGAAAAGCTTGTTAATCATTGCGCTACGATATTATACCGCCATATTTAAATATGTCAGATATTCGTCCAGACCTGTGTATACTCGTATCTTAACATTGAATATCATTTCATCAGTGACTATTTTTCAAAGGAACTAACTACGAACATTTCTCGTTTTACTTATCCCTTCCGCATTTACTGAAAGTGTTTATATAATTTAGATTGTTTTTTTTCCCCATTTTATTAAAATAAAATAACGGAAAGAGAAAATGAGCAACGTACGTTTAGACGAACGGCTTTTCACGCCAAGGAAAGTTTCATCCATGACATTGGACTAATTTTGTATTGAAGCAAGTTAACTTATACTTTTCTTACTTGATTTTGGATTACAGATTTCAAAAATAAACATAATTTTTATTAGCGACACATCATAATGTACAGAACATTAGTATTTAATAAATAAATGACGATAGCCAAATTTCCTATAATGTTCAAATAATTTTGAATGACTCCGGCAAAAACTAAAAACGAAAGATGAATGTAATTGTATTCTTGATTGCTAAAACACTTCGTTTTACATTATAATAATGCATGATGATAATGACAGAATTTCCATTATTCTAAATTATGAATGGAAACATTATAATGTCCTTGATGATAATGACAGTATAAATGTATCGTTCTAAATTATAAACGGAAACATTATAATGTTTTTCATGTTAATGACAGTATAATTATATCGTTCGAAATCATGAATTGAAACATTATAATGTCCTTGATGATAATGTCAGTGTATTTGTATCGTTCCAAGTTATGAATGGAAACATTATAATGTCCTTGATGATGATGACAGTATAATTGTATTGTCCTAAATTATCAACGGAGACATTATAATAATGACAGTGCAATTGTATTGTTCTAATTAAGAATAGAAGCATTATAATGTCCTTGATAATAATAATAAATGTAATTGCATCGTTCTAACTTATAAACGGAGACATTATAATCTTCTTAATGATAATGATAGTGTAGTTGTATTGTTCAAAATTATGAATGGAAAATTATGATGTCCTTGATGATAATGACAGTGTAATTGTATCCTTCCAATTTATGAATGGAATGGAAACATTCTAATACCCTTATAATAATGACAGTGTAATAGTATTTTTCTAATTTATGAATGGAAACATTATAATGTCCTTTAAGATTATGAAAGATAATACATGATGGAAATACTTTTCATGATTACCAGTTGCTGTCAATATTCAAATTTTAATCCCTGATTTTTTAATATTTCCTTCGGATTTCACCTAGTGTCACACAGAAATAGCCCTATATTCGAATGGGTGAAATAGTTTCAGAATATAAGCTTAGTATGAGTTAATTAAACCGAAATAGGTATGGAATTACTAATTATTAAATCCAGAGGGTGATTCTTGAAATTTGGTCAATAGTGTATATATATATATATATATATATATATATATATATATATGCAAGGTGAGGCAAAAGTCGCGCACAGTTTCATTAAGATTATAATTACACATGAAAATTTTATTTCCGAATTATTTAATAGTCATATAATGTGTTCAAAATGTCATCCTCCCTTAAAACACATTTCAATTCTATGCCTTCATGATTCATGAACACGTTGAAGAGTTTCCTCTTTCATTTTGCTGCATTCATATTTAATTCTTTCTTTAAGTTCTTCACTATTTATTGGCCTTGTCTGATAAATAACTGATTTAAAATAGCCCCGAGGAAAAAAAAAAAAAATCCAAGACTAACCTTGGTGACTACGCAACAGGACTCATTCGTCCTATTCATTAACCCCCTATAGTGCACAACTTTTGCCTCACCCTGTATATATTTTAAAGGATTTTTATCCGACATTATTCCTCATTACAATAAACGTTATTTTTAGTGGGTCTTTCTCAATTTATTCCAGTTGTTATCAATTTCATAGGAATAATAACAAAAACAATAATAATAATACACACCCAAAGAGACACACACATATATATATATATATATATATATATAGTGCTGTGCAAAAGTATATACATACATTCAGCTGCCGGGTTTTGATCCTAGCTAGAGGCAACTGGGCGTCTAGCCACACTGATGTGCTGTGATATAGCGAAAAAGTCCGTCTGCGGATGACAATATATATGCTACTGAAAAATGATTTTCGGTTGAGTTCTCGGAGGGAAAGTGTGAGTTGGTAAACAGTGACTATTACTGCTACTAATGTAATACTCTTCGATAAAACGAATCGACTTCTCTCGCGTGTTTATATAAAAATAAATTCGCTTAAATTCACCTTCATCCCTGCCGTGCGCTAGCGGCTTAGGGATAGATTCTTCGACTGATGCCAATTCTGCAGGGATTTTTATCCTAGCTAGAGACAACCAGACGTTTAGAATACACTGATGAGCTGTGATGCAGCACAAAAACATTACTAACACAAAAACGATATGAGACATTTTCTGTTTTTGTATTATGGAAAACAAAGCATAATATTTTTTTCTAAATAAATCCACATTACAACCAAAAACGTTTGCGGCACCTCTCTTCTCTTCTTTTTAATATATATATATATATATATATATATATATATATATATATATATATATATATATTTGTATGTGTGTGTGTGTTTGTGTGTGTGTGTATTTAGGCAGCAAATTCTCTTTTAGGCATGTCTGATTGAATAAATTACAGAAATTATGTCTGCTATTTTTTTAATAAAATCCGTTCATATTCCCGAATAACCTTCCGTGTATTGATGTTAAAGGACGAGAGAAATGTGCTATTGTTGCTTAAATTTCTTTTATTTTCATTTCCCGAGTACTTTCGATCTTCTTCCAAGATCATCTTCAGGGATGCAAGTAGTACAAAACTATATGTTGTTCATTAGTACAAGTATTTCTGCAAAGTTATGCGTTGTTATCCATTACCATAATTAGAACATGAAAAAATGATCCTTTATGGATTTTTTTTCATGCTATAATGCCATGGTCATGCGCGCATTAAAGCATGAAAAAAAATGTTCCTTTACAGGCATTTCAGAACATTACTGCAGTATTCATAGTTGATTCTGTTCAGTGTTATTTTTTAAATATAAATTACTTCTAGTCTCTGTAATCTGAATTTGTTGCTTTCATGGTGTAGGATAGTTGTGTTGTCGATTAGTAATTTTTTATATTGTGAATGTAGACAGGAATGTTGTTGTAGATGTCTCACAATGGACGAATTGTCAGACATATGGAGTCTAAGCCTTCTCGTTAGTATATTTGTTGTATACATATCCGACAAAAAAATGAAATACATATCTTGGGTATACGACTTAAATCATAATGCTGTCACTGACATGGTTAATGATTGGTATCAAATTCTTCTTTTCAAAAGCCAGATTATACCATCTATTTTCCCTCCCAAAAAGCGCTATTTTGGTCTCCCCCGACCATAAAACTTTTTACCAGAACGTTTCTAGCTTATTAATATGAGCTTTGGCATAGATGAGACGAGCATGCTTGTGCTATTTCGTAAGCAGTGGCTATTGCTAGGCATTGTTCAGATTTCGTCGCACTCTAGATATATGCACATTGATTCCGACTTTGGCCAGTGAATATTAGAGAACTTCAAAGATCACAGCAGGATTTGACTGGACTTGCAGAACTGGATGTCTACTTGCTCCTGCTGTTATTTTTCGCGGAAGGTCACTTCTTGATTGAGATACTGTTATACCAAAGGCCTTCCATTTATAAATAATTTGTTGCACTATGGTGAAGTGCACTCCAAATCGTTTTGATAGATTTTTGTAGCATTATAGGCTTCAACTATGCGATCTTTGAAAGCTTTAGGAAGTTCTTTTGATCGTTGCATATATATATTTTAAATTTAGTCTCTAACTACAACACACTTTTGCAGATACAATGTGTCATATCAGTTGGCTGCACGAGAAGCAACTTAACAAAAAAAAAAAAAAAATGAACACGTGCCATTTTGATTTTTGCATGTGCACAAAAAATTATTTGCAATGACAACCATGTAAAACAAAAATACAGTGTGTAAATATAAGGGTTCATTTACTTTTCCATCTTAATTTTTAATTAATATTTTTATTCCAGCTTGATAAAAATCTTTGAAAGTGGTTGCAATTCATTTAATAAATTTTTTTTTTCTTAATGCATATTTAGTTTAATTAAGATTTGTTGATTATCTGTAAAAAAAAAAAGAAACAATTATTTTAAATATTATCTTTAAAAAACACAACATTGTTGGTGTGACTAACGGACAACATCCCAAAAGGCCTAATACCTTAGTTAAAAAAAAAAAAATCCCGAACAATGAAAGAAAAACAAAATTCAAACACCTACATATATAGTAAAATAAAGTATTTAACGCCAAGACTATTTAGACAGCAAAAAACGCTTGACAACGTCAACACTCAACGAAGGACAGTACGGTTCGCTATTACATTTTCCCGCTATAACGTTCTAGTTGCTAGAAGGTGGCGAGAACGTGAAAGACGAGTAGCTGTCCTTCGTTGAGTATGAGTATGAGTATATATATATATATATATATATATATATATATATGTATATCAATTTCGACACCAAAACTACTATTCATTAAACATTAGTTTATCTTACTGTTAATCATTTCCAGAAATTCTCAGAATCTGTTCCTCTGAACTTTGACGTTCAGAAACATTTTTGTTAAGTGTTTGTATTATTCCATGACCTTTTTTGTCCTTCCTGCCGCCTGCCTAACTTGTCATTATTTTCGTTTTTATTTGTATTTCTATTACTTCATTATAAACGTAATCTCGCTTTTTGTGTGCGTGTGGGTGTCTTTAGGTACCTCCACGAATGGGCTAAAAAATCAGCATATTGTGATGAAAACATACTCCCTACAACGTAATGAAAACACCGTTTTATCATCAAAATCGTTATTATGACGAGGAAAAATTTGCGTTTGTACTAATTTTTAGCATGGCAAATTTTAGCCTCTTTTTTTGCGGTGACAGATACATTAATTTGGAAATTCTTGCAAAAATCAAATAATTGTCAGATTTTAATGAAATGTTCAGGACAAATTAACAAATGAATTAAATTATTTTTGAAATTTTTATATTAGAAAATCTTGGTAAAAATATATTTTTTTTAAATGTGTTTCACCCCCTTCCCTAATTTTATGAAAACTTAAGAAATTCAACATGATAAATTTTAGTGACTATATTAGTTAAAAGCAGAATTCTTTGAAGAATTTAAATCATCGAATTTTCTTTGCAAAATCGGACCCGGTCTTACAGAAAATCTGTACCAAATCGAAAAAAAAAAAAAAAAAACGCAATAAAAATAAAGCATCATTTAATTAAAGAAGTTTTTAAAGTACTTTTATGAAATAATATATATCAAAACGCAATATTGTCTGAAGAAAAACAAATTTTCAACGAAAATTGAAATTTTATAAGATTTGTTTTAATTTTTTAATAATTGAAATTAAATAATTTATAAACGTCTTTAAATCTTTTAAAATTCATTTTTAATGTGATAATTATTAGAAAATTTTGTTAAATAAAACTATATTTACTAAAAGCTTATTGTAAAGCTTGTTAAAATCCGACAACCCCGAATATTTTAAAAAGAATTTCGATTTGTTTTTGCATGTGATTAAGCACGGGATTTCTGAAGTATCGATGTAAAAACCGATAAAAGTCCCGTGTTTTAAGGGTTGGTCCCCCCTTATAAACTTTATCGTCTACTATACTTAACTATGAACACGTTCAGCTGGCAATAAATTGATTAACACGTCAGAAAAAACAAGTGCTCGAAGTTAAGAAATGTTTGTATACAACATTTTATACTAGATGTAAGTAATATGTTTTTTCAAATCAGATCAATTTTTTTAAATTTGTTAATTTTTCTTAAATAAAATTTCAGAAATATATATTTTATTGTTGCAAAATTTTTAAAACCGAGAATTAACTTTTGTTTACAAATGTGTCAAAAATGGACGATTTTTACTGAAAAAAAGATCGACTCAGATCAATACAATTTCTGTTTGAATGACACCATAGAGTATTTTACTTAATGGAAATAGTAAATTTTAAATCTTTTAGTTTCTAATTAAAGCTAAAATGAAAGCTTCAAGAAAGCTTTTTCATTTTTAAAAATCCATTTCAAACTTTACGTATACCGAATTACTGCGATCTCCAATGAGTAACCAGACTGGGATCGAAAAGTCCTTAACTATAATAAACTCCACGCAAAGAGAACTAGAGGAAAACCACGCCGAGAACAGTAATCATAGAGGCCCTCTATATTCATTAAAAGAAAATCCTACAAAAAAAAAAAAAAAAAAAAATAAAATAAAATAAATAAATAAATGGCCTAGGGAAGTGTACATTGAAGTAATGATAGCGCTACGATAAATCCGGCAGCGACAACAATGACCAAAGCTGCCTGTAATATCTGGCGAGAAAACACTCCTCAGGCTAAACATCGATGCCAACAAACTAGCCAATGTCAGGCGTAACATCATCAGGAAAAAAATACCTGAAATAGAACTCGAAAGCATCCAAGAAAACATCATAAACAGATTAAACGTTAACATCGCGGGGCTAAATGCCAACAACCCAGAGGAGACACATATGGAATAAAAAAATTGATACCAGTTATAATAATCCATCTGAAGTACACAAGCAAATAGAGGAAGATAATGATGAATATGAAAGAGAAATTGACATGACAAAAATCCGATATAAATGGGAGAATCTAAAGGAAATGTCTTTCGAGGAAAGGCCGACTATTCCAAAAGTAAGAAAGAACCGTCAAGTGAAGGAAACCATCAACTTTGCTTAACAAGCAATTAAAAAAAATAAGGGATGAAATGGAAAAACCGATGAACCTGACAGAAATTAATTATCTTATATACGCAGCCTTGGCAACGATCTCAGAAACAATTGGTCAAATAGTAAAAACCCAAGGTAAAACTGGTTTTGATTTTGTGCTTCTTGCATATCTTCCAGTACATATATGTCGCTATATTGTTATGTCTCTGCGTATATTATTATTATTATTATTATTATTATTATTATTATTATTATTATTATTATTGATTTCTGTGATGTCCACATTTCCTTCCGGATCCTGATCAGAGATCTAAGGCCCGAAATGGCTTCATGGCATTTTCCACTGATCATTTTTGTAAAAAAAAGAAAAAAAAGAAGAAGAAAAAAAAATCAACCTAAGAATACACCCGTTTTACATAAATAAAGTTCTTCGTAATGCGTGACCCGTACTTGTAGGTACAGTATTTTGTATTTATTAAAGGCATGGTCTACCAGGATTTCCTTCAATGACTCTATCGGGACCTTTTCCAATCAATCCGAGGGCTCCAACTATAACTGGAATTACTGATGTTCTCATGTGCCACATTTTTGAGATTTCCACTTCAAGATCCTTGCATTTTTATAGTTTTTCGAAGATCATCAAAAATACATTGCAATCTGCAGAGACTGCCATGTTAATAAGAAAGAACATTCTATTTTTATCGTCTTTGATGACTACGACTGTACGATTAGTTTTGATTGTTATGTCTCTGTGTATTATAAAGTCCCAGAAAATTGTTGCAGGTCCTATCTCTGCAACCGGGTCTGGGTGATTATTATTATTATTATTATTATTATTATTATTATTATTATTATTTTCTTTGGTTTCTGGCGTTTACATATTTCTTTCCGGGTCCCGCCCAGGGACCTAAGGTTAGAAATGGCATCATAGCACTTTCCACTGACAAAAAAAAAAAAAAAAAAAAAAAATTACATAAATAAAGCCCTTCGTAAAGTGTGGGCTGTACTTGTCAGAACAATTTTTTGTATCTCCTTGAGGCATGGACTTCCAGGAATCCCTTCAATTAGTCTACTGCAATCTTTTCACTATCATCATTGTCTTTTAAAATGGGTACCACCAAAAAAACTTAAAAAGGCATTTAAAATACTTTAAATGCTTTTAGTAAAACTTTGGTTGGTTGAACGTAGAAGATATTAGTTTAAAGCTCATTTATAAAAATGGAAATAAGTTTGCGTATTGCAATAAGTTTTACGACATTTTAAAAACATCCTTACGCTTAATTTATCATCGATCCGCCATTTTAAATAAAAAATGATATCACATCTTTATTTAATAACAGAAGAAAAAGATCTCTTTTGTCGCCAGCAAACGCAAGAACTTCAAAAGCGCACTGAAATATTGAAATTAAAAAAAATATATATATATAAATATTTACTGTAAATGTTTCCCTGTCAAATCCGAAAGAAAATATTGTTATTAAATTATGTAAGCACCAACTCTCCAAAAATTTTTTTTGTATTTTATTAATTATTTTTGTAAAATTTCAGGACAAATTTGCAAGATGTTCACATTTGATATTGCTATATTTTTTTTTTTTTTATTGCAATATATTTAGGGATTTTTCGTTATAAAATTATAAAAATATTTCTCATCATTAGCATCCCAACCAATATAAGTGTTCACAGTGTATCGAAATGGCAGGTTCTAACACAGCGTTTCTTAACCGCGGTTCCCCGGAACCCTAAGGTTCTGCAAAAGGTCTCCAAGCGTTCCGTGAGAATAAATGTTACCTGATTCACCTTATGTCTTTTCAACATTACTAAAGGATACCCCCTTCCCCCCCCCAAAAAAAAAAACAACTGACGCAGCAATTATCTGTTATAGTTATATGATATTCGTTAATTATGTTTATTTTTTACGTTTGAATATTTTTTGTGTGAATGGAAACACCCTGATAAACGAACTATGAATTTTATTTAGCATTACCGAAAAATTTGAGAAAGATCCATTAATTTTTCCTTAAACCAGTTATTCAAAAATGCCAACGATAGTATCGATTTTCTAAGAGCTGCTTAGATGTGGCACAAGGCCGGAAGTATGGACCACCCAGTAAGGATCGAACTCATTACTCAGTCGTAATTGTTCTAGCGAGACAAGTTCGCTAACCTTTACACCACGCCGAGGTACCCAATGTCTACTATGATATTTACCATATAAACTACGATGAGAATAAAATGAGAAAGATATGGTATATAATTTTAATTTTTGGCCGGGGTTCCTTGAGACATGCAATTTATTTTAGGGGTTACGCAAGTGTAAAAAGTTTGAGAAACGCTGGTCTAACAGATGAAAAATAATATTTTCTAATAAAACAACGCAGCCAGTATACACTTCATTCATTAATGAATTAATACAGATAATTTAATTTAAATCGGATTTCCCTGATTTTTGGTAAACGTTTAAAAACAGGGGTAGAAAAACGCATAATTAGGACTTATTTAAAAAAAAAAAACATCTCTTTTCTTTTTTCTGTTTGTCTAATTTTATTATAAGCATAATGTTGTGCTTGTGAAATGAACAAATCTTCGTCTATTTATATTTCACTGGACTGTGGAATCGTGACAAAAGAAGTGAGGACACTTAACATTTTTAAACGTTCAACGGAAGGGAAAATGTCTCACGGTAAGACGTCGTAAGTATTAATTTGTAGTAACAAAACAATGGTCAGCTGAAACAATACACGACTTGTCCACATTATGGGCTACATGAAATATATCAGGCGAGTGACATCTTTTTATGTTTATTTTTTAATCAAATTCATCCCATGCAAACAAGTAAAACCACTAAGACCCAAGGGGTTACTGAGCGTGAAAGAAAAATCGGAAACATTACTAAGGAGCGAGAACAATAGAAGAGTAATCAGGAAGACAGTAGATAACGATTGACATTGCATTTGTAACGAGAGTAGAGCTAGAGAAGAAAGATTTAGTTTCTCATTTGTATTTTCCCCGTTATGAGCATTATCATATACATGATATATTAGGTTGGTGCAAAAATAATGACGTAATAATGTCGTTTTTTGACCTTAAAAAATACGTCAAAAACGACATTATTACGTCATTATTTTTGCACCAACCTAATAATAACACCGTACTTCACAGCCGGAACGGAATGATTGAAAGAAAAGGATGACAAACATGCCTTGTTCTCGGAGAGACTTTTATATCACTAAGACATACACAAAACTAATAACTATACAGGGTGCAATGGGTAAATTGTCGCTAGTTTATATTTTTAATTTCGCGCATGCGCGTTGGTTGTTTTTGATTTTGTCGACTGCATAGTATAGTAGGGTCAGTTGGGCACGTCTGTGAGAAAAAGAGCACCATGGCGCAATGCACTCCATCAGAAATTTGGAAACAGTCTGCTGTATTGCTTGGCATTAGCACCGGAAGCACCAATACGAACATTTCAGAGTGTTTTGCTGTCAATCTGGGGACAGTGCAGAGTTGGATGAGTCTAATGATGATTACGACGGTGTTTCATGTGAACACTATTGATGGCGACGATATGCCGCCATTCATTTTCCCACAGGGCCTCATACTCTACACGGAAGCCTACATCAAGTGCCTTGAGGGGGTAGTGCTGCCATGGGTCAAGAGGGTGGCTGCTGGAAGACCCTATGCTTGGCTACACACGCAGAGAACCTAGTCATGGCTGTCAGACAATTTCTGCAGCCGCATCACAACTTACATCTTGCTGCCTAACTCCCCAGACTGCAACCGTCTTGATTATTATGTGTGAGACACAGTTGGGCAAGAGATCAACAAAACACCAAACACCTTGTAAAACGAAAGATGAACCGAAAGCAAGGATTATGGCAGCATTCGCCAACTTCACCAAGGAAAACGTCCATAAGAGATGCAGGAGATTCCCAAATTGCCTGTGGTTGAAGCCAATGGCGAATTTATTGAATAAATTTACTTTTAATACTTCAAGATATTTTTGTGTAATTTTGAAAGATATATCTGTTAAAATTGAAATAAATTCTCGTGTACATTACGCAAAAATGAAAATAACAATGACATCTCATTTTGACAGATATCTACCAAAATTACACAAAAATATCTTGAAATACTAAAGAGTAAATTTAGTCAATAAAATCGCTATTGGCTTTAACCACGGCCTCCAGACGATTCAGGAATCTCCTGCAATTCTTCAGATGTAAGTGGGGATATGGTCACAGAAATTGTCTGACAGCCATGACTGCGTTCTCATGCTTGTGTGGTATGGTGCAGAGTCCTGTTGCTAGTCACAGTGTCTTCCAGCAGTCAGTCTCTTGACTCTGGGTAGTACTTCCTCTTCAAGGCATTTGATGTAGGCTTCCGTATTGAGTCTGAGGCCCTCACCAAAAATTTGGGAGTTCTGTTCTTATCAGAACGATCAGAGTGAGTTTTCAGAGCTGCTGTACCTTCGTAATCACAATTACACTCATCCAACTCGTTCTGAATCCTCTGCACTCTCCTCAGATTGACATCCAAACATTCTGAAATGTTCGCATTGGTTCTTCCAGTGCGAATGCCAAGCAGTCCAGCATACCATTTCCAAATTTCCAAACGGGCCGGATTCATTTATGTCGCAGGAGAAGGCATATTCCACGATCGGGAGACAGTGATTCTTGAGTTTTACCAAATTGAGGACTGCGACCTGGAGTTTCATTCTATATCTGGTTAAGATAGATAACGAACGGGAAGCAGCACCATGGTAAGTTGCTGGGGAGGCATATTTTATCTCTCGGACTAAAGACTAGTTGTTTTAAACGAACTACAAATAACCTGCACTTTCATCGCTGTATGGAGTGACGTCACTAAGCGGCTGTCATGTGACCCACGTGACTTATCTGCACCAAAGAAACATAATCGCTTTCTGTATACGTACACATTTTAATCTTTGAAGATCAAACTTGGCTGGAAAGCATGGGACCGGAAGAGTCTTCCACAAGCGAGGATTGCGAGTAAAGGAACTGTTGGCATAGAACTTACGGTTACACCTAGCCAATTAAACTGTAAACTGATGAAACCTTGTTGCTAATCTAGTACTGCGCGTAAATTCATAAAGGCTAGATGATATAGCGAAAAGCTCATCTGGACAATTACGATGAAGGTATTTATAGAAAAGTCACAGGGAAACAACTTTACGGCGGTGGAAATGTGACTGAAGCCGAGATGCCAGGCCAGGAACAATAATATTGCTGATTCTTCTTTGGATTTTATCAAGAATCTATAAATATGTGGCAGTAATATTCTAAGCATGGACGAATGGTAGACTTATAGATATGTAAGATAAATTCTGGAGAGAAAAATTGTCTCGCGCAACACAGTGAACCAACTTTCTTAGCAGCAGACTGAGCAATGGATTCAGTATAGTGTTTCCACTTCATGTCGACTGAGAATGTTAGCGCGAGAAGGCGCAAAAGGCCACTCTTCTGGAGGTTAGCATCACCCATGCTGATGGAAAGCAGAAAGGAGTTTCTACATATTTATTTTGTTTAAAACATTGTAGCAAATCTGCATGATTCCGCTCAGCATCCAGTTTCATTTTCTTCTTTTTTGAAGCTATCATTAAGTCTTAGTCATAATAAATATTTATTACTTTTAATTTCCACTACAAGCACCAACACAACCACCACCACCATCATCATCATCATCATCAGTCCTATGACTGGCTGTGGTTGTAGGGCTACTGCGAAGCTGAGCACATGACCAGCTCCATCCAAGGCTTACGGCCATATCACATTCAAACACCGGTTTTCGTATGATCACTGGTTAAGCAACATCGAGCTTGGTCTGTACCTAGATGGGTGATCACTTGGGAATACCAGCTTGTATGTGCCGGTGGTGTAATAGCTATGGGTTCGGAAATTGGAGAGCCGAGTTCCAATTCCAGCCTGTTTCGTTATATTCACTTACGCACAAATACCTTTGGGAAAAGTATGAATCCACTTCTTCTCCCCCCGCTATGGGTTAATTAGCAGAACTTGTATCAGTAAAATCATTATTATCTTAAAAAATTTTCTGGCTTCAAATAAACAACAAAATGTTAATAAGCCGTAAAAAAAGAACCAGTCAATCTTTATATTGGTATCACTGGTTTGTTGATGTCGTCATCAGCTTGACTACTACCAAATACAAACATTGCTCAGAGCTACACTGAATAGGAAGTTGTGGAGAGCCATGATTACATTCGTCCTGAAGGGACATGATATATAAAACAAAAAGAATGTCTGAACTTATTAAACTGAGCTTAGTCCCCCTCCAAAAACATTATTTCAAGCTAAAAATATTTTCTGGCTTTAAATAACCTGCAAAAGGTTGATAAACCGTAAAAAATTCAATCAATCAATCAGCCAGCTCCCTCCATATGACTCTGTTGGGCAACTCTAGGTGGTCTAGGTGGTTAGCAACAATTACGACTGAGTAGTGAGTTCGATCCTCACTGGGTGCCACATAATTTCGGCCTTGTGCCACATCTGACCTACGCTTGGAAAATCACTGGGCACCTCGAGGCGGTGTAATGGTTAGCAAGCTTGTCTCACTAGAACAGCTACGAATGAGTAGTGAGTTCGATCCTCACTGGGTGCCGCATACTTACGGCCTTGTGCCACATCTAAGCTACGCTTGGAAAATCACTATGACTCGGCCTTGTGCTACATCTAAGCTACGCTTGGAAAATCACGATGACTCGGTTGCGTACCAGTGTGTAAATCTCTGTGAATGATCTTTCAGTCAAATCAGTGACGTTGTCAGACCATTTTTCCCTCTCTACCTGCTTCTTCTTCTTTTGCCTAAGGTGATATTTTGTAGAATGGCAAGAAAAAAAAAAAAAGAAGGCATATTGTTAGCTGTTATGATGACGTGTTCATGCCATTTAAACTTCCACTCCTTGATAGTTATGAGGTCGCCAATGAGCCTGTTCCTTGGTGTCTCGCACTGCGTCAGTCGCGACGCAGCCTTTTAAGCTTGAGGAAAGATAATTGTATTTTCACCAGAATATTGCGAAATGAAAATTATCAGTTTCACCAGTGTATTCAGACTTTTGCGATTAATATGTATAATAAATATTGATTATATCATTCATCGTGTTGATTAAATATCGATTGAATAGTAGCTTTGGTTCCGAATGACTATATATATATATAAAAATATATATATATATATGTATATATATAATAGCTGGCGACTCGCATTCGAGGATACTGGACTATGCTGAGCAGACCTTTGTTACAGTTTCTAGGAGAGAGCGTGTTATCTAACATGATCAACAATTTTAACAAGGCCAGCACGCTCAAGCCCTCGATGACTTTTGGTTTCTTGCTAGCACAGAGTTCCGTCTGCCCAATTTTACTCACAAGGCTTGGGTCAACCTGTGGTATGGTTTTCAGGCACTTTCCAAATGTGCCACACGCTCGGATCGACCTCGATCCAGTCCGATAACATCAGGAAGTCACCTTTCTGACAGATAGGCCATGGTGACATTCGAACCCGTGTCTCATGGTCAGAAAGTGAACGTTCTAACAAACGTTCTAACACACACACACACACACACACACACACACACACACACACACACACACACACACACAGATATAATAATAATTATAATAATAATAATAAAAGACGACTCGTATTCGAGGATGCCCGTCAGCTAGGGCAGCTAGCCACTCACTAATTCATACGATTGCTGAGGCACATTTGTGTTTATTCAAAACCCGCATAGCCCACCTGTGGTTTATCCTGCAACTATGCTGAGCAGACCTTAGTTGCAGTTTCTAGGAGAGAGCGTGTTATCTAGCCTGATCAACAATCTGAACAAGGCCAGTGCACTCAAACCCTCGGTCATGATGACTTGTGACTTTGTGCTAGCACAGCTATCGACGGCCCTCAAGTGTTGCGTTTACCCAATTTCACTGACAATGTTTGGGTCAAACCGTAGTATGGTTTTTATGCACTTTCCAATGGTGCCGCACGCTGGGATCGCACTCTCCAGACCGATAACATCAGGAAGTCTCCATCCTGACAAATCGACCGTGGTGAGATTCGATATATATATATATATATATATATATATATATATATATTGTCGAGGTTTACAAACTTTACGTTTCGTTCAGTTTCGCAAACCAATCGAGTAAATTTGAAAAAATACTTTTACAGAACCCCACTTCAGGGTTTAATAATTAATTTAATTTAATTTAATCGGACTCAATGATAAACAATATTTTTTAAGAAAAAATCAGTTTTTCCTTTTTAACACCGAAAAATAATTTCTTGGGATTTCTCACTCTTGAGCATGCAATATACAACCGGCCATGCGTAAATATTTCTTTCTGGAGCCAAATTACAACTTTTTGAATCGTTTGGCCTTGTGATTTGTTTATAGTTCCCGCAAATACAGGGCGAATTGGAAACTGGATTCTTGTATATATAAAAACTTAAAGAAAAGATATGCAAGATGGAATATTGCATTTTTATTAAATAAATATTTGTTATTTTAATCATTAAATTGTTTCTAAAATAGTGGGAGTATTTTGTATGTTAAATAATAAAAGTTTCAATTTTTCCCAAAAAGTTAATGAAAATGTATTGTACTAAGCTATGCATCCTAGTAAAACCAACTGTACTTTGTACCCCCTTACCTGTTTGCACTTCTCCCCAAAATTTGGTTTCGATCGGTCAATGTATGGCTATTTTAGAGGGTGAGACGGACAGGCTAACGGAAGTCACAGTATTTTATATATAGATAACCCTCATTGTAATAGGAGTAGTTTTGTTAAGGTGATAAGCTGTATGAAACAGGACGTAAATTTACCGTGAATTGGTTGGTTTGGTTCGTTTTAGGGCACATCAACGTCAATGGGTCATTTAATGCCGACAACATTTTTTTTTGATAATATTTTTGTTTTGTCAAAAATCTATTTCTGTTAATATTTTTTTTCCTCAGAAATCTATAGTTGGTAATATTTTTCAAAAACGTATAGCTGGTAATATTATTTTTTCCAAAAAACGTATAGCCAGCAACACTGTTCTTTCAAAAAGAAAGAAAGAAAGAAAGAAGAAAAAACGTACAGCTGGCAACATTATTTTTTCAAAAACGTATTATCAGAAGATGTAGTTTATCGTCATACCCAGGACAGAAATTTACCGTGGAAGACTCAGAAATTAGACCACTTTCTATACATTTTCGTTTTAATAAATTATATTTTTAGAATTCCTTCTTAAAAGACTACCAAAACGATCGAATCTAAGTAAGGCTGAGTCTTAGTTTAATTTAGTTGACTTTTGAGAAGACACCACAATATCATGGCCGCATCCTTTCACCTAGCCTACTACTACTTGTACACAATACACCTTAGAACACAGTCAATGAAAAACATTGACAACAGATCCCTTGAATGGCTAATGGATTGTCCAAAAGAGCTTGGGACAATAATTATTACGGATAGTTTCTGTACCGAAAAACAAAATGACGAATAGACAAAATGACGAATGGACAAAATGTCGAACGGCCTAAGTAGCGAACAAACAAAATGTCGAAAAGACAAAGTGTTGAAAAGGCAAAATGCTGAACTGACTAAATGACAAAAGGCCAGAAATGTGTCTAAAATAGAATACCTTTTACTTAGTATGCAAGCATGCTGCCGGTAAATTATTTTTAAATTTGAAACTTATATAAAAACCTCCCATGAAAGAAATTTTTTCTACATAATTGCTAACTTTTTTGGACAAGGATTTGCATAACCGATGATTATTGAGGTTTAATCCCTCTTAAGGCTATTATTTATTAAATGAATCCAAAGCTAGGCAATAAATATATTTAGAATTAATTATTTAAACCGAGTCTTTAAAATCATGGAATCTCTTTCAGTTCGGCACTTTGTCTATTCGACAAGCCCGGAATTTGAACTTGAATCGCCGATTTCATTTTCCTCAGCTAAAACAACCCCGTTAGGATGATATAATGATCAAACAGAACTTTATTTTCAATGCCATTTTGGTTGTACTGAGAAGTTTTCAGCATCCCTTTTGTATTTTTGAGTTAAATATCAACATGAAAGTGTTTTCTTTAATAAAACTTTAATTTTAATAAACGATCTATAACCAAATGATTATGGAAGTTTAATCCCTCTTAAGGTCATTATTTATTAAATGATGCCAAATCTAGGCAATAAAATATTTAGAATAGCTTAATTGATTATTTGAACCGAGTTTTCATAATCATGATAAAATGTTCGTTTTTATTTTGTTCAACATTTTATTCTTTTGAATTTTTGTCTTTTCGACAATATGTCCATTCGCCATTTAGTTCGTCCGACTCTTTTTTACGTTCGACACTTTGTCTGTTCGTCATTTTGTCCATTCATCATTTTGTTGTTCGACACTTCGTCTATCGACGCTTTGTCCTTCGACAGGCTGACCTACTACCTTTTCTGTACCACCTTAGTCCTTGCAAATAGAAAATTGTAAGGTCATTAGAAAATTTTATATAAAAAAACTTATATGATTGTCATTGTCTGTCACATTCAATGACACGCACACACACGTTTATTGTTCAAAGCCCTGGTACTTTTGTGGTTAATCCGTTGGTTAACAACAGATTGAAGGTCATTTTCAGTTGCCAATTTGATTACGGTATTTCTTCTCACAATCCCAGCTGTGGGTTAGATGGCAATGGATGTGAGAAGGATGTAGAATGATGTCCGGACAATAAGTCGATATAAGTGGAAAACTTGTTCAGACAAGGCGTTTCGCATCCTTGTGACGTCAGAATCGGAGACAAAACCTGTATGTAAGGAAAGTGTGTTACAGTTTTTGAGGAAATGGTAATAAATATCCTTATCAGATGCCGCAGCTATATTCTTTATTCGTATTGAAGCCATAAATGTCTGTTAGATTTGAAATTAGCGCACCCCTTTTTTTTCCACGTAAGTTCGTATACCGCATTGAGCTACTATTAATTTTGCGATGATCGGTGATACTGTATATCACCGTTGGAAAAAAAACAAACTTTCTGACCGTAGCATTTGATAAGATAATTTAAAAAAAATCCCAACGCACTTCCCTTACTCATAGTCTTTCATTCTGACCTGACGAAGCCTGTTATAATGAGCCGAAACGCGTTGTCTCTAAAAGAATTTTCAATTCGTCTCACTGAATAGCAATGTAAACTGTATTCTGCAGCTTCTGTTGGCAACCAGTCTAGAAAAAGAACAATTCTGGAGTAGGCAAACCACAATGGTAATATTAGCCGTTTCTTTATAAGGAAACATTCGGCATTCATTGACCTAGTATCCAGTATTGCCGTCGGTTGAAATTAATAAAATCTTTTTAAACAATTTTTCGTGAAAATAGGTTTCTCAAGTCCAGTATCTATAATCACTCTTTCCAGAATTGATGGGGGTTTCCTTCCTAACCTTTTGTCTGAAGGAGTGTGGAACATCAGCATCTTGATGGTTATCATTATTTACTTCTTTGGTACAGTTCTTTGTTTGTGATTCTGTAGCGCCAGTCCACAACGTTGGAAAAAGTATGGTCTAGATCCACAGGTTTCAGTCTCTCACACCTTGGATGTGCAGATGATGTAATGGGTGACGACTCGGAATGAGAAATCGGAGAACCGTGTTCCAATTCCAACCAGATCCGTTATATTCACTTACGCGCAAATACTCTTGGGAAGGGTATGAATCCACATCTTCTTCCCCCATCTATGGGTTAACTAGTAGGACCTTTTTTTTACAGTAAGGTTCATCCTATCCAAGGCTTGCGGTCCACTTGAGATAGAGTGTATGTGTGTACATGGGTATATATATTTGTGTATGTGGGTACACGCCTATATGTATGTATGTACGTGTATATGTTATTGTGTATGTGTGTATACGCATGTGTTTTTGAACATAAAAATATAGGTCTTTGCTAGATTAGATAATCGTTATATTTATTTTTTATATGTTTATATTTAATTTGTAACCTGTAGTCGATATTAATTTTGTCAAATTTTCTTAATTACACAGCGGCCCTTTTAGTAAATACCCTTCACTTTTAGTTTCCTCGCCCCATCTCTTTTCCCCACCCCTTTTTCTTTTCCTCTCCCTCCCTATTCTCCTGATCTTTAAGATTAGATCGCCTATTGTGTGTGTATGTCACCACAAAATGTATCCTTTCCGGTTACATCTTTAATGTCATCAGACAACATTCATATTTCTCTCACTTAAACCGTCTTTGACTCACCTCTCTAAAACTTCTCTCTGTTAAATTTTAATCTCCCACCTTCTCTCGTCTGTTACCCCTCTCTTTAGCTCTAACATTCATCCCACACTCTCATACTTACACTCTCTCTAAATTCTATTTTTTATTCCCGGAGTTGTTTTTTCTGTTTTCTTTTTGAATTTGTAGGTTTGATGAATTGGATCGTATTTACGATTCCAATGGAATAAATTATGACCATGGAATATTAGTGTTTAAGCTTTTTTATTATATCCTTACTCTGTTCTGGACATTGAGTTCTACCTGGATTCTATCCTCTTGGAATTTTTTTTATTCAAAAAATATATATGTATGTGTATACATATATATTTATATATTTTGCATATGTATGTGTATATTTACCGCTAATATTATCTATCTATCTATCTATCTATCTATCTATCTATCTATCTATCTATCTATCTATCTATCTATACATATATATATATATATATATATATATATATATATATATATATATATTCCTATACAGGAGTGGTCAGCTCACCATATTTTAAAAAGAGCTTCTTAACATGCATAGAAATAAGATTTTTAATTTTTTGCCTTTAACAAATTGTTTCGCGCATTTTAGTGTAACTTTAAAAACCGATGTTTGAATATGTGTGTATGTCTCTGTGTGTATCTTTTTGGGCGTGTGTATGTGTGTGTGTACAAATATCCAGATATAACTAATAAAATTTATCTGTACAAAGACAAAAGAAAACTTATTTTAGCCTTTCGTCCTCTGATTGACATTGTCAAGGCAAATGTAAGGATTTTATTTTGCAACGAGTATTTATAAACAGAAGTAAAAAAAATATCGTTAGTTTTCATTTTTTTTAAGAACGTCCTTAAACATATTTTAGGGTAACTGAAAGCCAAGTTAAATTATGGAGAAGGGTCAGTGATGTAATTTAATTATATCATACCATATAGAACTAATTAGTACGTTCAGTTGGAGGTTTTCAGAAAATCTACCGACAATAATGACCTTATTAATATACACGACTACAAAAATGTTAAAAATCAAAAGAAAACGGTTAAATCATGTTTTTGAAGATGTGCAGCACATATGTCCATCCAGCACGATAGAAATATTACTACGATTTAAATAATATTCATTAAAAAAATATACGTATATATCTTTGATATATTCGTTCTGATTATCATTTGTACCCATATACGTATATATCTTTGATATATTCGCTCTGATTATCACTTGTACCCATATACGTATATATCTTTGATATATTCGCTCTGATTATCACTTGTACCCATATACGTATATAAATTTGATATATACGTTCTGATTATCACTTGTACCCATATACGTATATATCTTTGATATATTCGTTCTGATTACCACTTGTACCCATATACGTATATATCTTTGATATATTCGTTCTGATTATCACTTGTACCCATATACGTATATATCTTTGATGTATTCGGTCTGATTATCACTTGTACCCATATACGTATATATCTTTGATATATTCGGTCTGATTATCACTTGTACCCATATACGTATATATCTTTGATATATTCGCTCTGATTATCACTTGTACCCATATACGTATATATCTTTGATATATTCGTTCTGATTATCACTTGTACCCATATACGTATATATCTTTGATATATTCGCTCTGATTATCACTTGTACCCATATACGTATATATCTTTGATATATTCGTTCTGATTATCACTTGTACCCATGACAAATATTTCACTGTTATCACCAAGAACAAAATATTTCCTGAGATAGAATAAAACCAGCAATAGTAAAGGAAGGTCACCGAATGCGGTGGGATGAGGGTGAAATAGTGGACAGAGGCATCACTGGAAAATACGAAAACTTAAGCAATCAGCACATATACTTGGCCACAAAAATCTCCTGAGCCGACCAAACATAGGAATGAATACAATATGGGAACCAGTAATAAGGAGTGCCGGAGAAAAGCAATTATGACAACAAATTGTAATATGAACTCTAATAAAACATGGTTACTTAGACATTAGGTTTATAAGTACAAAAAATTAATGCACAGATCTGCTTAAGGACACATGGCCCTGTGGATAAAATCGTTGGTTGATATAATCAAAGCGTTGTGGGTTCAATACATGGCGACAGCAGACATCAACCTGGGAGAGTTGAGCTAAAGAGAATTAACTGATACTGAGTTATCCGAAAGAGGCATGGCAAGTGGAACTAGAACAATATACCCTGGTTGACAAAATAAAGGGTTCGGTTCGAAATTCCAAACATCTGAAGAAGGCCGGACCGTACAACAGTCGAAACGTCGTGAATATCGCAACATATGTCAATAGTGTAAATAATAGTAGAATTCTCCTACTTAGAAGTTGCGCTCTCCAATATAATCTCAATGGCAAAGGACACAAGGAATATACGGACACGTTCAATCAGAGACGTTAAGCGACCTAAGCATCTACAAGACATTGTTTCACAGTAAACTGCATGTTCAACTTTCAGATACGCTGTATTTTAGGTAGGTTAGTATTTCAGGGTTTTAGATGGAACACTCTGCTAGAGAGCAGCTAAGTGAGGTGAGTTAATGAACAATAGTGATAACCGAGATGGGTTAAGGTTCTTACCACAGTTAAATACCAGTCCGACCAGCCCAGAGAAGAGGTTAGAGCAACACGTGCAGCAACCAACGTCTAGATTCACAGCGTGGGGAACAAAGATATTCTTAGATGGTCGTTGACCACCTCCCTTCACCTTAGCTCAAACGGTAGTAATCTTGCAGAATGTAAACCTCATTGACTGTCAGTGGCATCTTTTTTTATGCCTCTTGGGGAACATAGGGTCGCAACAACACCTCCCCAATGGACGAACGTTTTCAGCTCGGCCCATGTCGTGCCAGCTGCCTTCATCTCTGCGTCAACACTTCTGCGCCAAGTCTGTTTTGGTCGACCCACTTTTCGCTTCCCTTATGTATTCCATTCAATGGCCTGCCTGGTGACACTAGAAACAGGCTTGCGGAGTGTATGGCCGATCCATCCCCATTTCCGCTTGTCGATTGGGGCTTGTCTGCTCCTGTCCCACAGCTGGTCGTCGGAGACGACTTCCGGCCATCTGATATTGAGGATGTTCCTGAGACATCGGTTAGTAAATGCTTGTGGGTGTTGGTCTTGATTACTCGCTAGGTTTCTGAGCTGTAAAATAGGACGTTGGTATTGAAGATCCGGATCTTGTAAAGTGAAAGGGCTGTTGATTTCCAGATTAGTCGCAGACTGTTGAAAGCAGGTCGGGCTTTGAAAGGGCTGTTGATTTCCAGGTTGGTCGCAGAGTGTTGAAAGCGGGTCGGGCTTTGAAAGGGCTTTTGATCTCCAGATTGGTCGCAGACTGTTCAAAGAAGGTCGGGCTTTGAAAGGGCTGTTGATCTCCAGGTTGGTAGCAGAGTGTTGAAAGCGGGTCGGGCTTTGAAAGGGCCGTTGATCTCCAGGCTGGTCGCAGACTGTTGAAAGCGGGTCGGGCTTTGAAAGGGCTTTTGATCTCCAGATTGGTCGCAGAGTATTGAAAGCGGTTCGGGCTTTGAAAGGGCAGTTGATCTCCAGATTGGTCGCAGAGTGTTGAAAGCGGGTCGGGCTTTGAAAGGGCTGTTGATCTCCAGGTTGGTCGCAGACTGTTGAAAGCGGGTCGGGCTTTGAAAGGGCAGTTGATCTTCAGATTGGTCGCAGAGTGTTGAAAGCAGGTCGGGCTTTGAAAGGGCTGTTGATCTCCAGGTTGGTCGCAGAGTGTTGAAAGCGTGTCGGGCTTTGAAAGGGCTTTTGATCTCCAGATTGGTCGCAGAGTGTTGAAAGCAGGTCGGGCTTTGAAAGGGCTGTTGATCTCCAGATTGGTCGCAGAGTGTTAAAAGCAGGTCGGGCTTTGAAAGGGTTGTTGATCTCCAGGTTGGTCGCAGAGTGTTGAAAGCAGGTCGGGCTTTGTCGATTCGGCACTTGATAAACGTATTTTGACACACTTTCCACTTCACTTTTCCTCTTATTTGTTTGGCAGCTCCTTGAACTAGGAAGCTGTTAGAAAATAACAACCCAAAACCCAAATCTATCTACGTTATCATCAGCCCAATTCGTTTGTCTCTTGTCAAGCAAAATATTCTATTTATACTTTTGGTATTTTTTGCTTTATAACATATCTTATTTCCCAATAAATTAATTTTTCATCTTTTTTTGTCTCTTCATTTACTCCATCTACGCTAATCAGCTAAATTATTTCAGTGTTGAATTCAATAGCTGGTTTAGATATTTTCTTGTTCTTGCATTTAGTCTTTTTGTTCGCTTAATGACGTTAAAAGCTTTCATCAAATCTAATTTACTCTATTTTAAATGTTTACTCCCATTTTTCACGATGCTGACGAATAACCGTAATTTATTATAACTGTTATTATGTCCATGATATAATAACACCGTGTTTCACGGATGGAGCGGAATGACTGACAGGGAAAATGAATGACAAACATGCTTTGTTCTCAGAGAGACTTTAATACCACTAAGACATACACAAAACTATATATACATATATAGACGTTTTCCCCCGCAGAGAACAATATATCATATATCTACACAGCGGGCCTTGTGTAAAGAGAAACAAAAAGGAAGGTTCTTACATATAATATGGGGATTCTTATGTGTTTCTGGAGAAAACATGAATCCAACCCGTTTGAATCTAGAGTTCTAAAGAACCCCAGATTCTAACGAGCTGGATTCACCTAGTATGTCCCAGGCGAAAACATATTCTGCAAACGGGAAACGGTGAGTCCTGGGTTTTCGCAACTTGTGGACTTGCGAGCCGGAGTTTCTTTCTGCGTCTGGGAAAGATATATTCCCAAAACAAGACGGCACCATGGATTTGTAAGCTGTAACATTTGGTAGCTAGCAGCCCCGGGCGGTAGCCCGAGTAGGCCGAACAACTTGACGCCGGTAAGCTTACTGACTGAATGACTGACCACTTTCGTCACTGTATGAAGTAACGTTACTTATCGCCACCAAAGGCAAATAATCGCATTCTGTATACTATAAATGTCAGTCAATTATGTGCCATATGTGAAACACGCTTAGGCGATCATGTATCTTTCGATACATGACTGAGTGAGATTTTTTTTTCGAAGTAGGTTGCCATCCAAGGCTATAGAACCCGGTCTATTTGACCATAGATTGGGGGCGAAGAAGAAGAGGATTCATGTCTTTCCCAATTAGTACGAAGTGAATGTAATGGTTTCAAGTTGAATTCGAACTCGGTTCTCCGATTCCTCAGTCGGAGCCGCTATCCATTACTCCACCGTAATTCCTTCCGAAAAATGAAATTCCCTTTATTCATTATCCTCTTTTTATTTTATAATTATCAAAACAATTCGCGTTTTTTGCATTCACCACCTTCCTAAAGTCAAAGATTTTCATATTTTAGCGAAATTCATATTTTCATTTATTTTCCTTTCTTTATTAAACTGGTTTACCTGTCTGTCTATATTTATCCCACCATTTATTTGGAGTGACATATTTTTTTTCTCATTTCAAAGGAGTCAGTGGGAACTGGACAGTTTGTACAGGTTCGGAAGCACACTTTTGGCCCCCACGCTAATCTGACCATGTTTTGAATTTGACCTGGCGTTTTTTTTTTTTTTTTTTTTTTTTTTTTTTTACTAATGTTCACCCAACAGAAGGCCCAACAGGAAACCCGGTCCTAAACAGGAAACAAGAGGTAAACCTCGACCCCTGTTCAAAAGACCGGGGAGGAGTATGAACTGGACGATAGACGAACCTATCTGCTCCTATTGGCGTGGAGGTTGGGACCAAAGTGTAGTATCTACCTTCGGGCGGGCAATGTACATTTTATCTCTCATTTCTGTTTCTGTCTTCGGACAGAACACAGTAAATAAATGAGGAATGGATGGTCCAGGGGATTCCAACTCTGCGGCAGTACCTCCCTCGTTGCACCAGAGAAGGCAGGGGTCGGTGGAATATCGACGTTGTCTGCGAAGACCGGGCAATTTTTGGCCATGGCCCGTACCTATCTGCTGCTCTCCTCTGTCTCTATTGTCAAATTTTACAGATCCTTTTTTCCTCTTTTTTCTAGAAATTTCTGTTATTTCTTTCTGATTCTAAGTATAAGAGTCCTTCTTATTTCTATTTTCCCTAAATCTTTCTCATTCACTGCCATAAAGGAAAACCGACATTGCAACAGTTCAGTACTCTTTTCTTGGTTGCTAACGAAATTTTCATGTTTCTTAATTCCTATGTTTATCTTTTGGAAGGCATCTTTCGCTTTCTCAATGCGCCTTTGGATTATAGTATCGCGATTTTTGTATTTGCCTGATTTTGGTGTCTCCAATTCATAGCTCACATCTTCGGCTGTTTCTTTTAATGACAAGCGTCCTGGGTATGACGATAAACTATATCCGCGTCCTGGGTATGACGATAAACTACGTCCAACAACAAGGCTTCAGATAATGTTTTCGGAAAAATAATGTTGCTAGCTATACGTTTTTTGGAAAAAATAATGTTGCCAGCTATGCGTTTTTGAAACAATAATGTTGCCAGCTATACGTTTTTTGGTAAAATTAATGTTGCCAGCTATGCGTTTTTGAAACAACAATGTTGCCGGCTATGCGTTTTTGAAACAACAATGTTGCCAGCTATGAGTTTTTGGAAAAATAATGTTGACAGCCATGTTTAATAGTACTGTATATTTAATATATGTATAGGTATATATATATATATATATATATATATATATATATATATATATATATATATATATATATATATATATCTTAATTTGGCATTAAATGACCCACAGTGGTTGATATGCCATAAAACCCAACCAACCAACCAACCAACCAACCTTTAATGACGACCATACATTCTGTTTTCTCATATTTGATGTTAACTGCTTTCTTTTGGCATCACGACATTCTGTAGAAGTTTCTGTAGTTTTCTTTCTGCGTCTGTCATCAACCCGATGACATCTGCATGTCTAATGTTGTTAAGATCGTGGTCGACAATAAGAAATCTTGGTAGAAATCATAATTCTTTCAGTATCTGTCTATATTTCTGAGATGAGGTATTATGTACACTAAGGACACATGGCACAGAGGATAAAGGCGTTGGTTAGATCCAGCGACAGGATCCAAAGAATTGTGAGTTCAATACCTGGTAATGGCAGTGGAGTACTTGAAGAGATGAATTAACAGAAGATAACTGATAACATCCATTAGACATGGTACATGGAGCTAGAACAGTCTACCCGAGGGAACGAAATAAAGTGTTCAGTTCGACATTCCAACCGCCTGAAGAAGGCCAGAGCATGCAACGACCGAAACGTTGTGATAAATATGGCAACAAAGATGGGAACGATAGTCTGAATAATGTAAATAGTGTTCATAAATATTAGGTTGGTGCAAAAATAATGTCGTTTTCTCGCATAGTAACATATGTGAGAAAACGACATTATTTTTGCACCAACCTAATAATTCTTTAAGTTGGTTGGGTTTGTTTAGCGGCATATCAACACCTCTATGGGCTATTTAATGCCGAAATCAAAATAATCTGAAAACAATTTTATGGCTTCAACTAAACGCAATTGCATACTTTCAACTACAGGTAAAATGTATTCCTGGTCAGTTGACTGTAAATGTTTATTGTTTGTACTTCTTTATATAAAAATGTATTTTTATACTTTCATAATTTTTTGTGGGTCCACTATTCGCCCACAGATGGGACCCTAACAGATGCTACCAACCCGGGTCAGGGTAGGCCTGGAAACAACAGCAATTAAGAGGTGGTTCCACTCTCCTCAAAATCTCCACTCTCCCGATGAGAGGCCTTCCTACCGGATATAGTTTATCGTCATACCCAGGACACTTTAATCCTCTCAGGATCTCACACACACACACACACACACACACACATATATATATATGTTAAAAAGAAGAGAAGAGAGGTGCCCCACACAACTTAGGAAGTACGTGTGTATGTATGTACGTATATATGTGTGTATATGTGGGTGTGTATGTGTGTTCTGGTTCCATGTAACATCAATGCGTTAGTTTTATTCAATTCAAATTTGAGATGCATAATAGTCTATTTTAGTTGAGTAAAGCTAACGTATTGACGTTAGTTGAAATAGTCTATACTCATGAGGTAATTTTGTATTTCTCTGTTATGTAATATATATATATATATATATATATATATATATATATATTGTGTTTGTGTGTGTATGTGTGCGTGCGCGCAAAATTTCGAGTATAAATAAAATATATCTGTAAAAACAATATGAATAAAGACAAAAGGAAAATTTTTCTTTGACAACGCGTTTCGTCCTCTGGTCGATTTTATGAAGCCAAATTAAGGTTTTTATTTTGCGACATGTATTTATAAACAGAAGGGAAAATACTTTTGGCTTTTAAAAATGTTTTAATTTAAGAACGCTCAAAAATATTTTAAGGCTGTGAAAGGTGAAAAATAAAGGGATTCTTTCATTTACGATGTATTACAATTACATTACTTGGCATATATATATATATATATATATATATATATATATATATATATATATATATATATATATACAAAGTTTGAAAACCGTCCTAGGTATGACGATAAACTACATCCAACAGCAAGGCCTCTGATCAGGAGGCTTTGAGGAGTGTGGAACCACCTCTTAATTGCTGGTGTTCCCAGGTCCACCCTGACCCAAGGTGGTAGCACCTGGTAGGGTCTCAGCTGTGGGCAAATGGTTAACCCCCAAACTGTGGTCAGAACGTTATGAAAGTGGAAAAAGACGTTTTAATACTAGAAATACTTTGTAGAAAATTATTACCAGCAGTATATTTTTGAAAAAAAAAAAAAAAAAAAAAAAGATATTACCAGCAATAGATTTTTGAAAAGAATATATTACCAGCTATAGTGTTTTTTGTGAAAAAAATATTACCAGCAATAAAAAATTTGTTGGCATTAAATAACCCATTGTGGTTGATATGCTGTAAAACAAACCAAACAAAACCAGACTAAATTTTGACAACACAAATTGGTATATTGCCTTAAATATACAAAAAGCTTTCTTTAAAGGATCCTGTTTCGACCAACACTTCTTCAGGAAAATAGGTTGGTACCTTCCTAAACCAAAATGAAACAAATTCGCACATTGAAGGAGGGTTGAATGAGGAATCAAGACTAAAATTGAAATTTATTACTAAAAAGAAAAGGAGAAAGAAAAAACGGAATATTGCAATAAATCAATGTATATAGGTTTCTAGTGAGCATAAAATAGAAAAAATTACAGCCAGAAACAGAGAACGAACAAAATTCTCTGTCTGTCTACACAGAGACGGTCGATGTAATTTTATATACATTGCGTATAAGAGCTGCAAGTGCTTGACTGATCGTGCTCTGCATAAAATGGTGAATGCTGATATCTGTGTACTTCACAGCATATATATATATATATATATATATATATATGTGTGTGTGTGTGTGTGTGTGATATATAAAATAATTTTTTTGATATACCTGTGTCTAATATCGTTCTTGTAGAATTATATCCACCCTTCTAGAAACGATGGTAAAATTTTCCAGAAGAATCAATGTAATTCCGAGAACCTCGGGCTAGACACAGCAAATGTGGGTGAGGCGTAGGACAAAGTTAATATAATTGTGGTGCGTAGGCTTAGGATTACAATTATGACCAATGTTAGGGTTCCAGTTAACTTTAGATCTAGGATAAGTCTAGGTCTGGGGCTATGGATGAATCTAGCGTTAGGGCTCTTTCTAGGAGTAAGTAAAAGGGTTAGCACTAAACCTAACCATGGAACTAACTAAGACCAGTATTATGGTCATGTGTTGGGTTAGATCTATGAGAAATAGGTGTATGGTTAAGAGTATGTTAGGGCTAGAACTAGAGCTAGTTTTAGGGTTGGGGCTAAGTCTGGGGTCAGTGCTATAATCAATGTTTAGCCTAGAAGACATACTGAGTCACTCTCGTGGAGGTTAGTATCAGCCATGCTGATGGAGGATAAAAAGTGTTCTCTCGGACAATTAAAAGAGACTAGTTTCGTTTTGGAGGCGTTAAAATTAACAATGCACTCCTTGCTTCATTTATCAATATATTCTATGTCATTTTTTTAAATCAGCTAGCAATTTGACTTTATCGAACCGATCAGACACTTTTATTAAGACAGGAGAAAGTAGTTGTGTCATCAGTATAGATACCAAGTTGAGAACTGATGACACCAGGAAATTAGAAACAAGAATAACGCATAACCTGCATTTATGCAAAAACATCTAGAAGAGTGGCCATTCGAGATAACTTTCATTTCGTGATTTGATAAGAAAGATTGAATCAGTTCTGAAATTAACCCAGAAATACCATAACCTTTCAACTTGTGAAGAAGTCGAGTATGCTAAACCCTGTCAAAGGCTTTCGAGATATCCAAAGCCTAAGCTTCAACATTCTTATGTAAACCTTGATAGACGCTTTCAGCAATAACCTTTGACACATCAGAAGTTGACCTAGAGAAGCGAAAGCCATATTGCTTATCTGAAAGAAGGCCCTGCGGTGTGAGAGACTTAACCAATTCAAAGTTATTTAGAGCCTGTTGTACTTACCACCCCAAAGTGGCAGAAGGCTAATAGGCCGATAGTTAGAAGGACCATACGGTTCGCCCGAGTTCTTAAAGGCTGGAACTATAGAAGAGAATATCCAACAAGCAGGAAAACAAGAAGCAGTATGAGATTTATTTTAGAGATTAGTAAGAACAAGATCCAGTTCAAGAGCTTATTTCTTAAGGATAATTTCAGGGCTAGCATTAAATCCACAGGCTTTGTGAGGATCCAGTTTAGAGATGATAGCAGAAACCATGAATGGAGATATGTATATCACTCAAAAGAGGCTCAGTTCTAAGTGGAAAGTTAGGCAAAGACACTAAAAATTAGTCAAGAGAAGAGAATATTTTTAATCCTCAAACTGAGTGAAGAGAGGAGGAATAGAAGATTTACTTTTATTTAACACGCTATTACGGAGCCACCAGTAGTCACGTGAACCAAACTTGACATTTATTGAATGATAAATAACGAGGCGGAGCCGAGGGAATCACCTATACAAAACAAGTCAAAAAAAGACAAAAGTTGTAATAACAAAACGATTTCATTGAATATTCTTACAATTACAAATTTAAAAAGTTACAATGTTGGTATGTATTATTGTCATGGATTTTAACCTCTTCAATACGACTCTCATTTCCGGCATTAACACATTGTGAGGCAGACCACCGAAAACATGTGAAGGATTTAGGATGGCCTTTCTCTGAAGGGCTGGAAGGAAGTACAAGCCACAACACCATATATATATATATATATATATATATATATATATATATATATATAATTATTTAATCTCTCTCTCTCTCTCTCTATATATATATATATATATATATATATATATATATATATATATTAGGATTGGTGCAAAAATAATGTCGTTTTCTCACATGTTACTATGTGAGAAAACGACATTATTTTTGCACCAATCCTAATATATATATATATATATATATATATATATATATATATATATATATATAATTATTTAAGCTCTACTTCTGTATGGAGCACTGTTTTTTAAAAATAAAAACAAAAATATTAAAGAAACCTGGATTTGATTTTGTTTTGAAGTTGACCCCTCTTTTATGGTCCAACAGCTTGAGAGGGGGGAAAAGAGGGCAAGAATAGATTAGAACTTCACTACTATGAATTGAAAAGTCTATATACTCGTGTATAAGTCGACTTCAAGTTTAGTGCGACCCCTGAATTTTTCTGCATGAATTACCTCCCATCCGAAAAATTACCTGTGTATAGTGCAACTGGTCACCGAAAATGCATGATTTCTAAACTCTTCCCCCACCCCCCCAAAAAAATAAATAAATAAAAATAAAAAAATAATAAAAAAATGAACCGTGCGAACCCCTAATTTTGAGTAAAAACTTATCATAAAGCTTGAATGTATACGACATTGTCGTCTCCGGTCAGATCACGCTAAAAGAGTTAAGCAACACCGATCTCAGGCTAGGAGAGTGGGGAACGTTTGACATCACCAGCTGCTATAAACAATCTCCTACTATTCCAAATATGTTTCGGTTTTAAATAACCCACAAAGGGTTGATAAACCGTAAAATATACAAGTAAATCAAAGTGTTATTGTCATCTGTAGTTGGTGCCAACATTTCGAAGACTGAAATTTCACGTTAGATAATTTCCATTTCGATCGAATATCAGCGACATAAGTTCGAAATGGTTGAAGATTGAATAGAATAAATACAAAAAAAAAAAAAAATAATAATAATAGATACGGCTTTATATGTATTTCCTGTGGGGTTTAACAGGAAATGAATCACGCAATAATTAATTAAAACTTGGAAATATCATCAATGTTTCATTTTCCTTTCACATGCTCAATTTAGTGTCATTTGTTGCTTCACTATCTAGAAAAATCTCGGAATAATTTGAAATATTTTTAAAATGACGCTCAGTTCAGAAACGAATTTTAATGTTTGAAATTAACTTTTAAACATTTTAGAACGTTTTTAATAATTCCATATATTAAAAAAAAACAAAACTTTTTACCGACGTCTTATCAATTAAATCGTTTGCAATATTTTTTTTGCTAATTTAAATCATGAATCTTAAATTAAAATTTTTAGATTCATAATTTAAAATCTTAATAGTTAAATATTTTTTAAAATAAGTTAATAATTTTGGATTTGAAAATGCAATGTTTAATTTCAAAATCATGCTCATTCTTTGTGTAGATCACGCTATTCCTACTATGATTCAGCCGATCCTTTCTAGGGCCTTCCTCAGGTGTGTTCTGTGGAAAGTGAATTTTTTTCTGCCAGTGTAAATCAGGAAACAATAGCAAATTAAATGTAAAAATAACGTAACATTATTATTATTATTGTTGGGTGAGACAGGAGTAAGCCAACAAAGTCATAGTGTGGTACCAATAAATGAAACCTAGTGTACTCATCTTGACAGCAATTTTGATAAGGATATACCAGACATCGTGTACCACGTTCAAAATTATAAATGTTAAGTTGTGATAAAAGCAGAACATTAACTTACAAGCGGGCCTAGTTAGAAAGACCGATACGTGGGGGTAACCCAATTTGCCCAGTCTCCAATTGAGAGTATTCCCAAGTATTTAGATGTGTCTCCCAAGTCAGCTTGGTTGCCTCATCTACCCCTCCCACCAAAATAAAACCAAAAAAAAAAAAAAAAAACCAAAACATATCATTCTTGATGTCCGGCCATGATGCTTCTCTACGACTTCTGCTCATGAAAAGATATACACAGCGTGTCAGCCTCTAGTGGGGCGGGTACCCAACTGGTTAAAGTCGGGCAACTGGTATTGAACGGGATATTTACCGCAGCCGATCATAATCCACCGAGAGAAAATAATAGCAACTTAATACCTTCAATCAACTAAGATACCTTGTTTTGCGTTAGAGAATTTCTTATTCTTCTCATTATTATTGGAACATCTCCCTCTCAAAGCAGCTTGAAGAGTGCGCACAGGATTGAACTGGACGCGTGAAGCAGCAAATACATTTGCGGACAACCTACATGAGAGCACCAAATGAGACCGATGCAAAAAGGAAGGCAGTAATAGAAGAACCCAAAACTTCAATCCAATTTCCCTGTCCCCAGTGCGGACTTTCCCGCTGTGAAACTTCGCAGTCACCTTCTAGTTCACCCCTGCGCATAGATGCCATTGCCAAACCTGACACTACTATTAACAGTACTATACCAAAAGTACAGACTACGTTCGTTGGGACTAGCTTATCAATCATATCTAAATATACTTCAACCCTATCATTAACCAACTGACGTAACTAAATGGAAATACTGTATTTTGGTTGGTGTTTAACTGTAATGATAGCTTGCTTTTTATGAAGTATTTTCGACTTTGTTTTGATGCTACGATAAACTCCTTTAGTGTTATAATTTCACAGCTGTGATTTCTTACTTAATACTCAGCTGTGCGGTTAGATAGCTTTTTATATACAGTAGTGTTTTTGTAATGTTTTGTAATATGCTGATAACTTTAAACATTACATACTTAAATACACTAAACGACTTTTTTCCGGAATATATCCTACTGAAAGAAAGAAAGTGATATGTCCCGGAAAGGGATATATTTGAACGAAGTAGCTAAGTGGTTTTGGCTACTATAATCAAGTAGAATATAGTAGCAGTAATCGACTGGTACGCGTCGTAGTCGCAGGTAAGAAGTGTAGATCAATGGCGTAGTCCAATGGGCGTCGTTATAGACTTAGCTCTCAGACTAAGGCTCTTCGACTCTCCTACACGTCCGTCGGTATTTATGACTGACACCAGCCAATCATATTCCAGTGAGGGGGGAACACAGGTGTACGCATATTCCATAATATCAGAAAGAAAGGAGATTTAGAAGTGTTTAACGTCTCCTGTCAATACCTCATAAATAATGGACTATTCCGTTTTCATTGCGTGTTAAAACAAAACACTTAGCAGAGATGCTACTTGGTTTTAGTAAATGAATGAAAGAAAGAAAAAAAAATGGAAGAAGGGAAGATAGAAGTGTTTAACGACCGTTTTAATGAAATGAATAGTTATCAATTTCAAATCTTTTCATTTGTACCATTCATATATATATATATATATATATATATATATATATATATATATATATATATATATATATATATATATATATATATATATATAGTGTATTGGGACAGCAGATCATTATTTAAACATATATTGTTAAATATTAAGAATGTCTATTATGTTTGATTATGCGCCGTTCTAAAATTCGTATAGTTGCTTTAATTTCGGGAGAAAGGAAAAACAAAAAATTAACCATTTTGAAGAAAGCTTAAATCAAGGAACAGCGTAACAAAAATAAATATTCAAATTTTGGACAAATTTTGTCTTTATTTTCTCCCGAAATTAAAGCAACTATACGAAGTTTAGAACGGCACATGATCAAACATAATAGACATTCATTCTCTGTTATATTTAACAATATATGTTTGAATATATATATATATATATATATATATATATATATATATATATATATATATATATTGTTAAAGTTGTTAAGCCTAAATATTTATCAATGCGACAGGGTAATTTCTACAGATATTTTATTGTCATAAAACTCGCTATGAGCTTATTCAATCATTAAATTAAGAATTAAGATTCATCAGAAAATTCAAATAGGAAATCCGTGAAATTTTCACGGTTCTTTCTAGTAAGTATAATTATTTTGATATCTGGTAAAAATGATTTCGATAAAATTTTTGACGAAACATCCTTCTAAATAAACCATTTAAATACTATGTATATAAATATAGATAGTAACTACGATATCATCAAAAGACAGCATGCAAAAAAACAAAAAACAAAAAAACTGAAGCTAGTCATCTTTGACAAAGAGATATTCACGGAAAAATGAAAGCTACCAATCCCCGCTAAGACGCGGTATTTGCCAGTTAACTGAAAGGAAATGAATAAACCAAGCCCTAAATATTGACAGAAAAGGTTGCGTCACATTCAACGAACCGAAGTAAAAAAAAAAAAAAAAAAAATTGGTAATATGAGCCATGGGCAAAATATAGGTTACAACAACCATCCCAGTATTTCAACCAGAATACGGTGAAACTTTATATCATACGTAACATCAGATGTGTAAGAAGAAAATGCTGACGCAGAGAAAGTAAAAATACACCGACAGAAAAAGAATATCGTCAGAGTGTAAGCATCAAGTTTATGGATCCATCAGCCATGATTTGCCTTCGCCAAGAATTTAAGCATTTGCTTCTATCGTTACATTTAACATCACTTATTCAATTCATTTGGAGGACATAAATTTTTGCAGAATTCTTTGGATAAAATCCTTGAAAGCTATAAATTAATAGCATCATCCTTCTTTACACTATTTACATCATTATTTATTGCCATATTCATTTACATCATCTTTATTGCCATATTCATATCGTTTCGGCCGCTGTACGCCCCGGCCTTCTTCATGCGATATTTATTGGAATTTCGAACCGAACACTTTATTTAGTGCACGGGGATAGATTGTTCTAATTTCACATATCTTAGTTTCAGTTAATTCCAGGTATGGCCAGGTATAGAACTCAAAGCTCTTTGGGTCAAGTCACTTCTGGGCTAACGCATTTATCCACCAATCACAAATTAAAATATTATACGTAGTAATCAAGTTATAAATAATAATAATAATAATAATAATAATAATAATAATAATAATAATAATAATAATAATAGACTCATCCGCGTCCTGGATAAGACGTAAAACTACATCCAACAGCCAAGTCTCTGATCAAGAGGTTTTGAGGAGCGTGGACTCACCTCTAAATTGCTGGTGTTCATAGGTCCACCCTGACCCGGGGTGGTAACATCTGTCAGGGTCCCAGCTATGGGTAAATAGTTAACCCCCAAACCGAGGTCAGAACACTATGAAAGTATGAAAATATTTTTTATTACCAGAAATACCTTGTAAAAATTATTACCAGCAATACATTGTTGAAAAAAAATTACCACCTACACATTAAAAAATATATTACCAGCAAGAAAAAATCTTGTCGGCATTAAATAACCCATTGTGATTGATATGCCGTAAAACAAACTAAACCAAACCAAATAATAGACTCATTGAAGGAATCCCTGGCAGTTCATGCCTAGAAGAAATACAAAAAAATTGTACTCACAAGTACAGCCCAAACTTTACGAAAAGGCTTTATCCATATAAAGTATATGCGATTTATTTTTTCAAAACTACCCAGAGAAAAATGTCATAATGCCCTTTCTGACCTTAGGTCTCTGGTCAGGACCCAGAAAGAAATGAGTATACACCAGAAACTAAATAATAATAATAATAATAATAATAATAATAATAATAATAATAATAATAATAATAAATATTCAATAAGAAGATCATTTACACACTTTTCTTTATTAGACATTGAATCATATCACTTAGCATCCTTCATAATATACTGAGAATTATCAGATAACCTACTCAATGTTTACATTTATTTAACATTTTTTACTTCTGTTTATAAATACTTGTTGCAAAATAAAATCCTTACATTTGCCTTGACAATGTCGATCAGAAGAAGAAAAGCGTCGGTTAAGATAAGTTTTTTTTTGTCTTTATTCGTATATAACTATAATGTCGGTTTTTGACGTATTTTTTAACGCCCAAAACCGACATTATTTTTGTACCAACCTAATATTTCAGGGTAGCCACTGAAAAGACAGAATGATATAAAACAAAAAGTAACTTTTACAAACACATAAGTACTTTGGGGTAGTAAAGCTTAGACTATTTGAATCTTGTATGGAAACATTTTTAAATCCAGTCTCAGAATCTTCTGAAGCGATGTTCTGGTGATGCTTAGTTGAGCAGAGTGACGACGGGGAGAAGCTGATGGAACCTCAAAGATACTCTGCTTTACAGTTTCTAACTCTGCGTCAGTGCACTTAGGACTTTTTCCCGGAAGATCGCCGACTGGTCCAGTTCTTTCAAACCGGGCGATTAGGTTCCGAATCATGTTATCGCTAGGAAATACTCTGGCATTAAAATGTAATGTGCCAGTATTTTCTCTGACTTTGGATTAAGAAAAGTTAGTGACTTTTAGTCGTTGCTGGATCTCATACGTGGCCATTTTAATCTCCAAGGGATGCTATATAACCTGCAAAAAAAAAAAAAAAATAAAAAATAAATAAAATAAAATAAAATAAAATGATTGAAAGCCAACAAGCTATGACTTTTTCAAACCCTTCAGTTTTTCAGTGGCAACCCCATATACATCTTTTTTCTTTATATATATATATATATATATATATATATATATATATATATATATATATATACACACACACACATATATATATATATACATATATATAAGGTTGGAGCAAAAATAATGACGTAATAATGTCGTTTTTTGACGTATTTTTTAACGTCAAAAACGACATTATAACGTCATTATTTTTGCACCAACCTAATATATATAAACATATTGTTAAATATAATCGACAATGAATGTCAATTATGTCTGATCATGAGATCACTGATCTAAGCTTTCGACACACATGAGACATCTTCAGAGTATTTATACGGACATTTTAACAAAGATATTCAACATGGAAGATAATATTTTGTTATGTTGACATTGAAGATTGCTATACGACGATAACGGTTGCGGAATAGCAGACGCTGTTCATAAGTTTAAGATGAAGTTCTATGACGTCATACCACGCGAGAAGCCGAAATATTTACAACAAAATCATATGTCTAGATGCAATGTGATGCGTTCTGACTAGTTTGAAATTTAATTATGTTGAATGTGGGTTGCTTTGTTAAGGACAAACTTAATAAAAAAAAATATTCAAATGTTGGACAGTTTTTGTCTTTATTTTCACTCAAAACATTCGAATCTTAGAACGGCTCATGATCAGATAAAATAGACATTCATTGTCTGTTATATTTAACGATATATGTTTACATAAGGATCTTCTGCCCCAATACATACATACATACATACATACATATACATATATATATATATATATATATATATATATATATATATATATATATATATATATATAAATTTATAATATTAATGTTCTGTAAATTTACATTGAGCACTATTTTGTAAAAAATAAAAAAATATCTATAAGAACACCGGATTATATAGCTTACTGTTCTTTCTTATATATATATATATATATATATATATATATATATATATATATATATATATATATATATATATATATATATATATTTAACTATTTTTCTATTTTAGAATATTTTATGAGCCTTTTGTTTCGCATTGAATATAAAACAATTAGGCTACCGAAGAAGCTTGAAAGTGTTTTATATTCAATGCAAAACAAATAAAATAAATATTCCAAAATGGAAAAATGTCCACTTGACAAACCCAATCAATCAAAAAATATATTGACCTACCAACTAACTTTTTCTACATATGTGCGAGTCTCTGTGTGTGTATGTATACAGATTAATTCTGTGGACAAGAAAAATTGGTGTAAGATCACGATTAGAAAAAAATCTTAGTATTTGGCGACATTTTAAGGCATAAATGAAATCGAAATGTTTTTGTTGTTCAATGTTATAGTTAGATTACAAAATCCAAATTTAAAAAAGAGAGACGCTTCTGCGTAAGTCTATTTCTGGTTAATGTAAATTTCCTTTATACAAAGTGGTTTTTAAATTTCCATGTCGACACTATAGCTAAATTTCATTTTTGCCTTGAAAATGTCGGAAGACGAAACGCATCGACAAAAACTAAGATTTTTTCCAGTTGTCATCTTATACGATATATATATATATATATATATATATATATATATATAATTGTCAACATATATATATATATATATATATAATTGTCAACATATATATATATATATATTATATATATAATTGTCATCTTATACGATATATATATATATATATATATATATATATATATATATATATATATATATTTTTTTACTTTTAATTTTAATATCAAATTTTTTAATTTTAATTTTAATATCAAATTTTATCATATAATTTAATACTTACTGGTTAGAATAAATTCTATTTTAGTATAACCCCCAGCTTTTAATAGCCTTACTTCGTTGTCAAGTTTTTTGAATACCCTTATACTTGTGTTTTGATTGGTCATTCTAGCTTATGTAACAGCGTTTTCCCCTTGCGAAGGATTGTTAATTAATTTGAAACTTTAAAAACCATTTATTCTACATTCAACATCATCTTGATAAGTCACTCGAGGTGTTGAAACAAAATGGCTATTTTTGTACTGATTTTATAACATATTTATGTTATAAATTTTAAATAAATAATTATATCTGCTCTACTCTGTATTCAACACTCTTTTAAGAATAGTAATTGTTGGTTATTATTATTATTCCATATACACCAATCATATACATGTGTGTGTGTGTATATATATATATATATATATATATATATATATATATATATATATGTACACCAATCCTATACTTGGATATATATATATATATATATATATATATATATATATATATATATTCTCTTACTTGAGCAAATGCTCTGTTTTTATTTACTTATTTATTAAACTGCATATTTATTTATTTTCATCTGCATTCATGAATTTTCGAGAAATCTTGTTAGTTTCTTACAAGCACCCCCAAGGTGAAGCCGCCATTAAATTTGACGTGCCTCGACCAAGTACGAGCCCTTGATCAAACGAAGATCGAATAGTGCTTTTGAACACATATCTTTCCAACAAGATTTCTCGAATATTCAAACCTGTAGATATAAATAAATAAATTTACTGTTTAATAAATAAATAAAAACAGCATTTACTCAAATATATGTATGTATTAGGTTGGTGCAAAAATAATGACGTAATGTCGTTTTTGACGTTAAAAATACGTCAAAAAACGACATTATTAGGTCATTATTTTTGCACCAGCCTAATATTAAAAATAACGTTTGAACAAATAAATTAAATGTATTAATTTATGAAAAGTATATCCCTATATATATATATATATATATATATATATATATATATATATATATATATATATATATATATATATATATATATATCCCTATATACCCGAGTATATGATTGGTGTATATGGAATGAATTCTAATAACCAACAATTACTATTCTTAAAAGAGTGCTCAATACAAAGTAGAGCAGATATAATTATTTATTTAAAAAAAAAATTTATAACATAAATATGTTATAAAATCACTACAAAAATAGCCATTTTGTTTCAACACCCTCGGTGTCTTATCAAGTGACGACGTTGAATGTAAAATAAATGGTTATATCCCTATATCCATACATATATATATATATATATATATATATATATATATATATATATATATATATATATATATATATATATATATCCGTGCGTATATAAATCCGAGTGGATCTTAGTATTAGGTTGGTGCAAAAATAATGTCGTTTTCTCACATATGTTACTATGTGAGAAAACGACGTTATTTTTGCACAACCTAATAATATAAAATATTAAAACAGGTCCGAAAAAGACAGCTCGATGTATTTTATTCATACAGAGCAATATGAATTACAATTAACTTCGACTCCCTATACGGACAAGAACTTCATTCCACATTTGGGTTGAAAAGATAGTCGAACACTTTCGTCGTCTGCCGAAATAGTCTATTTCCATATGAATTATTCATTCATATGTGTGTGTGTGTGTGTGAAAGAAAGAGCGATAGCAACTACTGGACTTGAGAAATCTATTTTCCTGAAAAATTGTTTTAAGACAAAGATTTTATAAAGAAAGTCAGTTATGTGACATGCGTGATACACGCGTATGCGATCATGTATCTTTCGATACATGACTGACGAGGTAGATCTTTCACGCAGTAGGTTGCCATTTCTTTCTGCGGTAGACCAGTTGCCATCCAAGGATATAGAACTCAGTCTCTCCTGCTATTTACGCATAGCTGGGGGAGAATAAGAGGATTCATACCTTTCCTAAAGGTATTAGCACGAAAGTGAATGTAATGGATTCGACTGGAATTCGAACACGGCTCCCCGATTCCTATATCCGAACCGCTATCCATTACTCCACAAATGCAAAAATAGGAGAGCCAAAACACAACGCACATCGCCTGATGTTTGCCGCTGAGTCTTGACTTCATTCTCCACTATATATATATATATATATATATATATATATATATATATATATATATATATATATATATATATATATATATATATATATATATATATATGTATGTGTGTGTGTGTGTGTGTGTATATGTGTGTATATATATATATATATATATATATATATGAAAGAGAGAAAGAGGGGGAGTGAATGGAAGTGAGTTTGTAAGAGAGATAGTTAGATGAGAGATAATGTCAACTTTTTGTGTGGTTTCTGTCAAGGCTGACAATGGATGTTGCAACTTTTAATATTGCCTTTGAAGAAATAGAGAGAGTAGTTTTCTCATCCCTTCACTCATTAATCTCTGTAGTTCGTTAATCATTGTGACTTGTCAATGATGAGGTTAAGATACCTGAAGTTCGAATGATGTCGTTTCATATTTCTCCAAAGAGCATTGGTGTCACATTTTTTTTAATCAGTTTCTTCCAAGCAAAGAGATAATGACACAAAATCGTAAGGAGCTGCTGGGAGTAAAAAGGAATAATAAAATTTTTTTAGAAGGAACCAGAAGCACAGGGAACAAGGTATAAATCCCTACTCCTTTTCAAATGACCGGGGAAGAGTGTGAACCGGACGATAGGTGAACTTGTCTATTACATAAAGACAATGCAGTCGTAGCCGAAAATCGAACTCTGTCTGTCGATCTTGTACTAATTACGCTGATGTCAGACCCCGCCTGCCACACTGGAGAATAACAGTGGATAAATAACCCAGTGTTTGTGATAAAATAAATTGGAAAAAAATTCAAAGAATGAACGGAATGCCGCGTGTCCTTCTTGCTTCATTCGAGCAAATGGATGTCAGCCATTCCTTTTTTGTTTTTAATACAAAATACGCGTGTTTCATTCACAGAAAGAAAGTGTTTATTTTGAATGATAGCCTCGCTTTGAATGATGTAGAGAAACACAAGTGACATACAGTCAGCCGGCGCGTCGCAAGACGCGAAAACCAATTTTTCACTTAGCAGACCGCAAGCCGCGTAACTCAACAATGTTTTGTTTTATATTCCCCGACAGAGGGTGAGGGGAGGGAGAGTTTCTCAGTCTTATACTACTGGCAATACAGGTTATTTACCGAAACTTACATTTTTCAAAAACAATCATTTAAAAAGTTTAAATTAATCGGTAATATATTTATTTATCTCAGGGGATCTGACTCAAGTCCGAAAGTTTAATTTCAATATTAAACTTAGAATTTAGAGTACAGTTTCATCCTCAAGTGATGTTTAGAATGAAACTTTAGGAATTGAGTCAAGTTTCGAAACAGTAATTTGTGTGTCGCGATAGAATCATATTTAAAAAAATAATTATAATTTAAGCTCTACTTCTGCATCAAACACTGTTTTTAAAAATAATAAAAAAACATTAATACTATAGAACTAAAGAGAAGTTTCTTAGTATCTAGGAATAAGAAAATTACCATGTCAATCATGTCAATGCATGTTCATTGTACAATACATAACCTTAGCAAGTTTTACTTCAGACGTGAACATTTAATTTTCAGATGAACACAAGACAAAAATGATAAAAACAACAATTTTTTTTTGTCTTAGAAAAAACAAGATCCTGATGACGACATTATGCTAATATCGAAAGTACTCGGAATAAAATGAATATGCAGCAACATGGTAATTTTCTTTCTTTCTTTAATAAGGACACTAAGAAACTTGCCCGTAATTGCGAGAGGATCCTATTAAAAATAAATAGACAAACTTGCCTAAATTATTTAATGAGCCATAATACCTTAATTATAACATGCTGCTAAAATATACGCAATATATATATATATATATATATATATATATATATATATATATATATATATATACATATATATATACATATATATATATAAATATATATATATATATATATATATATAGTGTAACCCGGATATAAGAGACACGCATATAGGAGAAACCCGGATATAAGAGAGATTTTATCTGGTCCCAAATTCGAACCATACCTACCTAAACAAAAAAGACCAAACACGGATATAAGATAAACCCGGATATAAGAGACTTCTTCTCCGACAACTCTCTTATATCCGGGTTACACTGTACATATATATGTACATACATATATATATATATATATATATATATACATATATATACATACATATACATATATATATATATATAGATAGATAGATAGATAGATAGATAGATATAGATATATATATGTTAGAGGGAAAGAAGAAGCAGGAGGACGGAAATAGTAAGAATGAATGTTAAGATGTCTTTCTCACATTAAAACTTCTACCTCAACCGACATTTCTTTACAACTTTTCATTCAATACGCTGCTGCCTCCAACCTCGCTCATTTCCATCTTGCTTGTTAAAGCAGAACCTTGAAAGTCAGGACGTGGGTGGTGTGTTGGCATCTCGCGGCTGCTGCCGCTCTACCAAGGGGTCTGCCTTCTGCACCTCAGCAATTACATAATGTAACGAACGCAGCTTCTTGACCGACTTTCCGTCCAGCATAGATAGTGTAACCGAGACCGGCGCAAAGCTGCACTGGGAGAAACGTCCTTGCAACATTACAGTGTTACATTTGGTTAGCGGATATTGTAACGTTGTGGCAACGTTACAATCAAGTAACGGTGTTCCAATAACTTGGACCGATTTTAAATGTGAATTAAGTTTAAGCGTCTAATGACTTTTTCTTTTTCTTTCAGATTTGGCGGACATTTGGGCGATATTATTTTTCACACATAATTGCCATGACTTAAATAACATGATTCAATAGAGAAATAAATAAATTTTCACCAATAACACTGAATTATTTACTGCAGACTCCGTCTTAATGAAACAACCTTATATATAATCCGTCTTAATGAAACACTCTTTATTTTCCTGGCTCCAAGCTGATTGCGTTGCGAATCGTTGGCCAAATAACACCTGAATACCTTTTCTTCATTTAGCATATATAGAAGGAGGTGGAGGATGAGAAAGAAGGTATCAAATTTATTTTCGTTTTTTTATAGAGATTTTACATAACGAGTACAGGTTCTAATGTCTACCAGGAATTTATTATCTTTTTTCCTTTTTTCTTTTTTTAAAAAATATTAACTAAACATCGCTTAGTCTGGCACACTGATACAAAAGTGGGATATCTAGTTTAAATTATGGTCATAAGAAACATTGAATCACACTAGGCGTTGTATGTTTTTTTTTTCAGAAATTTTCACACTTGTTTGGTAAAAGGCAAAAATAATAGAGTATCGATTGAGAGTGATACTTTCTAATAATGACCTCCGAAACAGGTCTATTTTCCGACAGGCGCCTTCTTTGTTTACGTACATATATATATATATATATTTGAACATCTGCAGTTGCCTATGAAAATGATTTTAATGAAATTTCATAAGCTTCCTTATTTTTTATTTTATTTTTTAATAATTCCACTCCAAGCGAGGCAATAAAGCCACTAAGCCGCAAGGGGGTAATTGAGAAACATTATTAAGGAGAACGAGAAACATTATTAAGAGGTAACAACAAAAGAGCAAGAATTAAGAAGACAGAACATAACGATTGACATTGCATTTAAATTTTTGAAGGCCAAAGTTGACTGGGAAGCAAGAAACCGGAAGAGAGTTTCACAAGCGAGAAGTGCGATAGAAGAAACTGTTAGCATAGAACTTACGGTTACATCTAGCGATTTCAACTGTAAAACGATAAGATCATGTCACCAATCTAGTACTGCGCTTAAATTCATAGTCTACGTTCAAAAGAGGAAAGTTCATCGGAATGATTACCGCGGAAGTATTTATAGCTCAGGAAAGCTACGTTTTTGTTAATGCAACGTTACAAGGCAATGTGTTTGCAACGTTATCTTGTATCTTTGCGAGCAAATTGCGTGGAGTCAACAAAGTGTTTTACAACTTACATGTAACAATGAAGAAACGTTCTGCTAAGACTGGAAAGATGTGGTCGTGAAAATCCTTGAACAAGGAATAAAATGGCGACTTTGAAAATCAGCTTTCGAAATCCTCTCTTTTATCGAGGCACGAACCCCGATCACTGTGAAAAATACGGAATTATTCCAACCAATAAGACAATCGCTGTTCAGAATATAGAACGAAACGAGAAACGAGAGTAGCTGAATTGAATATTTATCGGTGATAAAAGGTAAATGCTGAAAACGAGAAAAGATAAAATGGCGTGAAGCAAAATACCTTTTTTGGGGTTTCTTATGAATAAAATCTTTTCTGATTTCGAATATTAATATTTTATGAAATTTTAAGAAATAAAACAAAATGTTTTTTTATGGATTTATAGAATACGCTGACATATTAAATTGATTATATTCCGTGATTTAAATAGTATCTATACTTGTTTGAAAAATAGAAAGAAAAGGCGGTATATATCCTCTGCATTCATGGCATCCTGCGCGTAGTGCCATCATAACACCGTGTTTCAAAAGTATTCAAAAAGTTTTTCCTTGATCTTAATAGTCAGATAAATGGTCGAAAGCGCTAGAACACAAGCACTTAGACAATATTTACATTCAGCGGATCCATACATGCGAAAGAAGAATGGAAAAGAACTTTCTTTGTCGTCTTTAATCAGACATATATTGACGAAGAGCTATTGCCCAAACAGTCATTATATAAGTACATCTAGATGTGTGCATTTACCCCTGTAAATAATGTACTCTTAAAGCCTTGGTTGACCTATACAAGGGTACCGACAGTTTGCCTCGGGCGGCGAGTTTTGGGGGCGGAAGTTAATAATGAAATAGCATACAAAATTAGTTTCTTCCTCTCGTTCGACTTGTGACATTTTCCCTCTCATTCTATTTGTTCCGTTTCCCTTCCATTCTATTTGTGCCATTTTTTACTCTCATTCTATTTGTGGCATTTTTTCCATTCGTTCGATTTGTGCCATTTTTCCACACATTCTATTTGTGCCATTTTTCTTCCTTTCAACTTGTGCCATATTATAACCACTTATTCTACTGTGCCATTTTACTTACATTCTATTTGTGTCATTTCCTCCTCTCATTCTATTTATGCCATTTTTTCTCCTCTCATTCCACTTGTGCCATTTTTTCCTCTTATTCTATTTGTGCCATTTTCCCCTGTCACTCTATTTGTGCCATTTTCCCCTGTCATTCTATTTATGCCATTTTCCTCTCATTCTACTTGTGCCATTTTCACCACTTATTCAATTGTGCCATTTTTTCCTCTTATTCTATTTGTGCCATTTTCCACTGTCGTCCTATTTGCGTCATTTTCTCCTCTCATTCTATTTATGCCATTTTTTCTCCTCTCATTCTACTTGTGCCATTTTCACCACTTATTCAATTGTGCCATTTTTTCCTCATTCTATTTGTGCCATTTTCCCCTCTCATTCTATTTGTGCCATTTTCTTCTCATCCCACTGGTGCCATTTTTATCATTTCATTTCATTTGTTTCAATTTTTATGTAATTTCACTTTATGATTAAGATTGAAATAAAAAGGACACTTAATATTTCACATCATGAAGAGACAGTTAAATCTTCTAGTGTACATGATGAAGAATTAGGACATAAAAAATTTGAAACTCACAAGACAGACTGAAGGCATTCTGACTCAAAGACGCCTATCTAACGAAGGCGATCGTGTACCCTATAAAACAATTTTTCTACTTTGTCTAATTTACTAAATATATATATATATATATATATATATATATATATATATATATATATATACACCCCGGGTCAAAATATTTGGGTAAAAAGGGTTAAAAAATATAAAATATTGTTACTTTAATCAAAATATATTTCCGAAACATTTACATTTAATTAGAAAATGTAGTTTATCAAGAAACAAGTGAAAATTTTAAGCTTTTAATTGATTAATTTAAACAAACATTGAAAAAAGGATTTTTTGGGTTGGTCATAAAGATAAAGCCATGTGCGAAAAAAAAACAAATTACTGGACAAAAATTTTAGAACTAGTCAGTATGCTCATAGCTTCAGGCGTGTAGCGTAGTTCATTTCCAGTATTAAATTTCAGATTTTAAAATGGCTAAGGGTAAAATTTTAAAGTTCGAACAGGTCAGGATTGTTGAACTTCAAAGACGTGGTCTTTCGTAATGAGCCATTGCAAATGAAATTGGCCGTAGCAGAACTGTCATTGCTAACTTCATTAAAAATCCGGATGTGTATGCTTCTAAAAATTCAAGCGGTCGCCACAATAAAATCTCATCATCTCTAGACAGACGCATTAGGCGAGAAGATAAGAGAGATTCAAGCCTAACATCAAATCAGATAAAAGCGAATACTGATGCTGTATGCAGCTCTGGAACAATTCGACAGCATTTAAATAAAAAAGGGTTTACGAACTTGAAACGGCTGCAGAGGCCTTGCCTTTTTCTTCACCATAAAACCTTCCGATTATCAAACTTGGGATGCGGATAAATGGAAGATAGTGTTGTTTTCAGTCGAGAAAAAAATTCAATCTTGATGGCCCAGACGGCTTTCAGCGTTATTGGCTTGCAAAAGTTGTCCCAAAAGAATTTTTCTCAACATCATACACTGAAGGTGGATCAATTATGGTCTGGGGTTCATTTTCGTATAATGGAACTCTTCAGTTACAAGAGGAAAAAGGTCGTCAAACAACTGTTTGACGACTTTTTTCCTCTTCCCAGCCGTTTGATAGTCTTATGCACATACTTGGCCTCACACCGACACTTAAAACGTTAAATAACAGAATTTTGTTGATTAGTAGCCAAGATGGGAAAGTACTCCTAGTATCAAAGATGTTCCGTTTTACAACAGAATTGAAGCAGTTCATGACAGTTGAGAAGATCTTATCAGCGCATGATTGACTATAGGATCCAATTCAGGGTAATCTCACGTAGACTATTAGGTATTTTTTATTAGATTCTTTATTATAAGACATTATTTATATATGGGGAGGGAGTATACATATGCAGGCTAACAGGAACACGAACACACGCAGGGATAGGAAGACATCTCTCATCAATGCATCTATCATCAGCATCTCTAATACCAAACCTAATCGTTTTATTAACACTTAGGTAAAAATTCACTTTTCCCAACAGTCCAGAAAGGAGTAAAGTTTCACTTACAAATACAGAAAACAATGAGACATCAAAAGAACATAAGGAAATTATTATTTATTCCTTTTAAAAATTTATTCCTTTTATTTGCCCGAAGAAGGTCACTAGATCGGAAACACTTGTAACAGAAATATGAAGAATAAAATGTAATATATATAATAAAACAAATCTACATTATAACTAAAAAACGTTTCCGGTTTTTCTTTTTTTTAAATATACATTTTTCTCTCATTGGAGCAACTATAACTTTTTCTCTCTTTCTCTGTCTCTGCCTGCCTGCCTGTCTGCCTGTCTGTCTCTCTGTGTCTCTCTCTCTCTCTCTCTCTCTATATATATATATATATATATATATATATATATAGAGAGAGAGAGAGAGAGAGGGGGTGTAACAAGCAAAATCTTCCAAATCACGTAAAAGCAAAATTGTTAGATCAAGCTTTGAACCGTTGTATCTTAGAAATGATTAAAGATATCTTGCTGGAATTCTCTGAGGTTTTTACAACACTATTGGACTCTGAGCAATAAGAATGTACAATTACTCTCCAAGCTTAACAGAAGAATCGTGATGAAATCGATCATAAACGAAAATGACACGTTGATCATTAATTAATCATAGCTAAGGATCAGAAGTTCATGAATGATGTGAAACTAAGTTCAAATATATATATATATATATATATATATTATACAAGGATCATTTTTCAACATTTAATATGATCTTTGCCCTTTTTTGAATGTAATGGATTCGACTGGAACTCGAACTCGGCTCTCCGATTTCTCAATCTGAGCCGCTATCACCGTGTCTCATTGCCAGTCCAGTAGTAAGTCTAAATTCATGCGCTCGAGGAAGAAAGGAGGAAAGCTCAATAGAAGAATTGCCATGAAAATATTTCAAAAGACGCAGGGAATTACGTCGTTACTTCTCAGCGAATTTCTGTTTTTTTTTCTTCTCTAAGGGAGTGTTTCACCGCGCATATGTGTATTCAGATATTTTAAGTTATCTTACGTTTGCTGTGATTGCATTTTTTGGTCATGCGCCGGTGTGAGGCCAGATATTTGTTAGGATTGGCACAGGATGCAGGAATAAAGCTTCTTGCCGAAGCACAGTTACTATTCATAACCTGCATGATTAACACGCTGGCCACAGAGGCAAATAACACAACTTAGAATGAAAATCATTACATTTTGACAGTCATAACTAACATGAAGGTAGAACAAAGGTTATCAGTGTGGAAAGTCGAGTTAAATATTTCTACCGAGTCTGTTTTTTTTTTACAATAATCTTCACCCCGTACAAGTCCTAAGAGCCACTCGAAGTAGAGAGTTACAGAGTAAGAGGAACAGTTTATGGGGATATGTGAGGAAGACAACGGTCGACTCCCTACACTTGAACAGGTTAAGATTGTAGCAAACGGGGAAGCATTTGCGTTCATTTTTGCATTAATATCCTTCGGAAATCTATCATTTCTCTTACCAGCTATGGGTTAAATAAAAGGTCAGACTGGGCTCTTTAGCATTGGATGGAAGCCAATTTAGGAGAAAGTATTTTAAATTCAAAACAATCGAGAAGGCAAAAAGAGACAACTCCATTATTCAAATAACGGTTATCAAAATTTGAATCGGAGAGGCGAATTCAAATTTCAGCCCTGCATTTTTATTTTCGTACAAATGCTCCTGAGAAAAGCAAAGATCCGGTTCTTTTCTGCCAGTTATGAGTTAAATAACAGTGTAGACTGGGCTCTCTAGACGTGGCTGGCAGTCTAAGAGAAGGAGAACTGAATTACAAATCGTGGAAAAAGCAACCGGGAATCAGCCAATTATCGTCCCCAAGAATGCATGGCAATTCACAGATAAAAAAGAAAAGGAATATGTGGAGAGCCATGACCGCAAAAATATACTAAAAAAGAAATTCTAAAAAATCTAATAAAGTATTCTAAAAAAATTATTCCGAATTAATTTCGATAAATTTAAATTATCAGCTGATATCAAAAGTGAAAATCTGCTCCCTCTGTATTTTCGCCTGGTTCACATTTACGATGTTCTTGGCTTTTCTTGTGCACAAATGTGGCATTAGGGCCATTGCTCTCCAAGCGCTTGTCAATCAAGATAGTTATATCGGCCATGAGCGTCACTTGCTTGATTGTCATTACAATATTTTGTTAACGTTGTTAAGCTCAACAGATATTTTATTGTCGCAGAACACTCCATGAGGTTATTCAGTCATTAACTGAAGAATAAAGATTCTTCAGATAAATCAAGACGGTGAAATTTTCACGGGTCTATCTATCTATCTATCTATCTATCTATCTATCTATCTATCTATCTATCTCATTCTCATTCTATCTATCTATCTATCTATCTATCTATCTATCTATCTATCTTGGACTGTTCATATCTATCTATCTATCTATCTATCTATCTATCTATCTATCTATCTCATTCTCATTCTATCTATCTATCTATCTATCTATCTATCTATCTCATTCTCATTCTATCTATCTATCTATCTCATTCTCATTCTATCTATCTATCTATCTATCTATCTCATTCTCATTCTATCTATCTATCTATCTATCTCATTCTCTTTCTATCTATCTATCTATCTATCTATCTATCTATCTATCTCATTCTTTTCATATGTATATACGTATGCATGTATTTATCTATCTATCTATCTACCAAAGGTCAATGTGTTACATTATATACACGTGTATACCTATGTGTGATTGTGTATACGTGTTTGAAAATATGACTCTGATTATGTAATGTGAATTTGTTTGTATACAATGCCTTATTGTGTATGTGTTTGTATCGTCTGCGAGTTTGTGCATCTTTAAAATTATTACTGTTACCCAATTTGTGTGCCTGTGCCTGTGCATGTATATGTATGTATCTGTTCATAATTGAGCATGTGATTATATAAATGTATGTAATATCTCAGGAATCAATGGATTATTTATCTGACATTATTCTCTACTTCAAACGTTATTTTCTGGATACCTATGTCTGAGTAGATGACCTGATTTTTTTTAAAACAATGCAAATTACTTCTAATGGCCCGTTTATTCGAAAGATTTAATAAAGAAAATCTGCTTTCCAGCAGTTGTTTTTTCTACAATGTCTCTCGAAAACGCAATCTGGTAGACACATTGCTAAAAAAAAAAAAAAAAGAACGAAAAAAGCGTCTACTCAAACATGAGTATCCATAAAATATAGTTTGGAGTTTTGTTTATGCATATGTACGGATGTGTTGGTTTTCTTCGTCACCGTGTTGTTTCCTATTTCTCATTGGTGGCAATAATCAGTGTTCAAGCCCATGTAGAAGTAAACAATCCGAATGCTGATTTTCAAAGCAGAAAGCCTCCCAACTTGTTGGAACACAATTTTCTTACTCAATTTTTTTTGTTGTTGTCCCATCTTAACCTAATTGAATATCACATATGTGCAGATATTGATGCGTGTGCTCGCGTAATGTGTTAACACCTTGGCGAATTTCGATATTCGATCAAGCCCTTTCAATGTAATCGAATGCCGAACACTTCAGTGAAATTTCACCGTATTTCACAGATTTTTCCGCTTGAATCCTTATTTTGACATTTAATTTTTTGAATCAGATGGTATTCATTACGAAAAGAGATTTAAAAAAAAATGGAGTTATGAATTTTAAAAATCTTTCTCAATCCACCCATCCTGGCTTGACTCTGTATTCACGCCCGCATCTAGAGTCTCATATATCAGTTATTAGGTTCATTACTACATGCGTAAGATTTGGAAAGTTTGGTACGCAAGGTGTCCATTTGCATTCATTAAAAATAAAATGATGATGAGAAGCGTGTGGAATGAAACTGTAACAAAAACGAGTTAAAAAAAAAAAAAAAGATGGAAAATAATAAAAAGAAACGAAGTAAAAAAGCTAAAAATGAATGACGGAGAAGCAAGACAGAGAGGCAGCCAAGAAGGAAGTCAAGAAGGAAGAAAGGAAGGAAAGAAAGAAAGTAGGAATGAAAGCATGCAGGCACGAAGGAAGTAAGCATGGGTGGCAGGTATGAAAAAAGAAAGGAAGGAAGGATAGTAGAAAAGTAGAGTGACAGAAAACAGGCAGACAGATAAGAAGGAAGGAAGAAAAGCAGAAAGAAAGAAATGATGAAGGCAGACAAGAATGAAGAAAGAATGACAAGCAGAGAGGAAGGGAGGAATAAAAGAAAGAAAGAAAGAAAGAAAGAAAAATGCAAGAATGAAAGCATGCAGGCAAGAACGATGTAAGGATGGACGGCAGGCAGGTAGAAAGGAAGGCAGGAAGGATGGTAGAAAGGTAGGGTGAGAGAAAGAAGGTAGGAAGACAAGAAGGAAGGAAAGTAGAAAGGAATGAAGACAGGAAGGATGTTATAAATGTAGGGTGGCAGAAAGAAGGTAGGCAGATAAGAAGGAAACAAGTTAGAAAGGAAGGAAGAAAGGCAGGGAGGGTATATAATGGTAGGATGGTAGAAAGAAGGAAGGCTGATGAAAAGGAAGGAAGGTAAAAGGAAGAAAGGAAGGCAGGAAGGATGGTAGAAAGGTATGGTGTCAGAAAGAAGGCAGGCAGACAAGAAGAAAGAAAGTTAGAAAGGATCAAAGAAAAACAGGAAGGATGGTAGAAAGGTAGAGTGGTAGAAAGAAGGCAGTCAGATAAAAAGGAAGGATGGTAGAAAGGAAGGAAGTATGGTAGAATGGTAAGGTAGCAGAAAGAAGGCAGGCAGATAAGAAGGAAGGAAGGAAGGAAGGTAGAAAGGAAGGCAGAAAGATAGGGTGGCAGAAAGGAGACACGGAGAAATGAAGGAAGGAAGTTAGAAAGGAAGAAAGAAAGATAGAAATGATGGTAGAAAGAAGGAACGCAGATAAGTGTTATGGTCCAATATCCTTGGACAACACAGTTATGAACCAAGAACCAAGGAAGAACAACACGAACACAAGAGTAGAATAACAAAGATATATTACAACAGAAATATAGTACAAGATGTTGAGGTTGTTAGTAATGACTGTCCGTCTGGTTTAGAGTGAACTAATATTGTCTCGACTCGTTACACCATTCATTCGGTATCTAGCCACCCCCCACGAGGGTTGCATGTGGCACAAGGCCAAGTTTAACATGGGTTTCCAGAGCCCGTAGGCACGGCGAAATATATACCCTTTGAACCCGCCTAGACGGGTTCAAGGCCTGTCTACCTCCCTGGATGAAACCTTGCCCTTCGGCAAAGCTTCGTCCGTATTCTTCTCTGCCAAAGCAGAGAGTTCAACAGTCATGACATGGTGCTCGTTACACCATTCCTTCATTATACCTCTTGAGAGGTGCAGTATTTATAGGGTCAGGAAGAGTCCCTTATCGTTATAGGCAAGTTCCCATAACAATAACAAATAAGTTAGAAAGGAAGGCAGGCATGATGGTAGAAAGATATGGTGGTAGAAAGAAAGAACGCAGATAAGAAAGAAGGAACGCAGATAAGAAAGAAGGAAGGTAGAAAAGGAGGTAGGAATTATGGTAGAAAGACAGGGTGTCAGAAAGAAGGCACACATACAAGATGGAAGGAAGGTAGAAAGATTGAAAGGAAGGCAGGAATGATAGTAGAAAGACAGCTTGGCAGAAAGTAGGAAGGCAGGTAAGAAGGATGGAAGTCAGAAAGGCAGAAATGAAAGCAGGAATGATGGTAGAAAGAGAGGGCGGCAAATAGAAGGCAAACATAGAAGTAGGAAGGAAGGTAGAAAGGAAGGAAGGAAGGGAGAAAGGAATAAAGGAATGATAGTAGAAAGATGGGGTGATAGATGAAAGGCTGGCAGAAAAGGAGGGAATTTAGGAAGGAAGACAGGAAGAAGGTTAAATCGATAGGAATGCAGAAGGAAGGAACGTAGATAAGAAGAGAGGAAGTTAGGAAGAAACGAATACAGGAAGGAGGGTAGAAAGGCGTTGTCGATGAGAAGGAAGGACTGTAGAAAGGAAGGCAGGAAAGAATGTAGTATCGAAGGGTAGCAGAAAGAAGACAGGCAGACAAGAAAGGAAGGAAGGTAGAAAGGGAGAAATGATGGCAGGAAGGATGGTAGAAAGGTAGGGTGACAGAAAAATGGCAGGTAGATAAGATGGAAGGAATGTAGAAAGGAAGGCAGACAGGAAAGATGGTAGAAAAGGTAGTGTGTCAGAAAGGAGGCAAGCAGTTAAGAGGAATAGATGTTAGAAAGGAAGATAGGAAGGCAAGAAGAATGGTAGAAAGGTAGTGTCGCAGAAAGAAGGCAGGCAGATAGGAAGGAAGGATGGTAGAAAGGAAGGAAGAAAGGAAGGATAGAAGAATGGTAGGGTGGTAGAAAGAAGGCAGTCAGACAAGAAGAAAGGAAGATAGTTAGGCAGGAAGAATGGTGGAAAAGTAGGGTAGCAGAGGGAAGGCGCGCAGATAAAAATGAAGGATGGTAGAAAGAAAGAAAGCAAGGCAGTAAGAATGATAGAAAGGTAGGGTGTAGGGTAACTGGAAGAAGGGACGCAAGTAAGAAGGAAGGAAGGTAGAAATGAAGAGAGGAAGGCAGGAAAATGGTAGAAAAATAGGGTGGCAGAAGGAAGGGGCGCAGATAAAAAGGAAGGAAGGTAGAAAGGAAGGCAGGAAGAATGGTAGAAAGATAAGAAGGCAGAAACAAGGTACGCAAATAAGAAGGTAGAATGGAACGAAGGAATGAAAGAAAGATGGAAGGCAGAATGAAAGAAAGGAAGGAAAGAAGAAAGAAAGAAAGAAAGAAAGAAATAAAGAAATCATGGAAGATAGGCAGAAAGAAAGAAAAATGAAGTTAGACAAGCAGAAAGAAAGTATGGCACACACAGAAATGAATAAAAGAAAGAAAGAAAGAAAGAAAGAAAGATAGATAGATAGATAGATAGATAGATAGATAGATAGAAACAGGCCGGAATGAATGTATGCAGACAAGAAGGAAGTAAGGCTGGATGGCAGGCAGGTAGAAAGGAAGGATGGAAAGCAGGAAGAATGGTAGACAGGTAGGGCTGCAAAAAGAGGGCAAGCAGATAAGAAGGAAAGAAGGAAAGCATAACGTAAGGAAGGCAGAAAGAAAGAAATGCTGAAAGCTTAGCAGACAGAAAGAAAAGAATGACGGTAGGCAAACAGGAATATTGGATGGCAGGCAGAAAGGATGGCAGGCAAGCAGCCAGGAAAGAACAAAAAGGTAGGAATGCAGACTGTCTGGGAAGACAAGCATGCAGAAAGGACGGAAGGCAGGCAAGCAGGAAGAAAGGATGGTTGGCAGGCAGATAGGCAGGAAGCAATGAAAGAAGGTAGGAAGACAGGCAAGCCTAAAAACAGGAAGTAAGATAGTTAGACAGAAAGGAAAACGCAGGAAAGAAGACAGAAAACAAGGAAGATAGTATAGCGGTTATAGACACTTTTGATGAGAAGGTATATTTTCCTGGTACATTTGAACCGCTAACAATTTCGTTGGATTCCTATAAATCCAAAGGAATTATAAAACATAGAATTTGAACAAAGAAATATTAACAAATATATTGTCAGGCCATTTTACAAAAGAAAAGATGAGAAATGAATTCAAATGTGAAAATTTCAAAGCAACTTTAAGTATCTGTAGTTGATTAGGCATGGTAATGTCATTTATATATAGAGATCCGGATTGAGGAATCGGCGAGCCGAGTTCGAATTCTAGTCGAATCCATTACATTTCACTTACGTGCTAATACCCTTAGGAAGGGTATGAATACTCTTCTTCTCCTCCCTCCTCAAGCTATTGGTAAATAGCAGTACAGACCGGGTTCTATAGCCTTGGATGGCAACTGGTCTACCGTAGAAAGAAATGGCAATCTACAGCTGGGAAAAAATCTGCCTCGTCAGTCATATATCAAAAGATACATGATCGCCTAAGCGTGTATTACGCATCGTACATAACTGACTGAGTTGATTACTCACATTTTGCAGGAGCGAAAAGAATACGTCTTTTCGCTATGAAAAGTAGTCGAGAAAGAGATTGAGTCTTTCGAATCTCGCGCCGCCTGTAAATCGTCGGGGGTGGAGGTGATAAGTCCAAAATCTCGCCGCAGTGAGATTTTATTAATCAGGAGGCGGTAATCCAACAGTAGGCAAACAGAAAAAATGGGGTGGGGGCAGGATGGCAGGCAGGAAAGAAGAAACGTGGGAAGGCACACAGTAGAAAGGCAGGAAGGTTGGCAAACAGGAAGAAAGGAAAGAAGGCAGACAGACAGGGAAGAAGACAGGCAGACAGATAGGAAGGAATAAGAAAGAAGGTAGGATGACAGACAGGAAGACAGGTAGTAAGATAAGCAGGCAAAAAAAAGAAGGAAGGTAGTCAAGCAGGAAGGAAGGGATATGGAAAAGAAAAGAATAAAAATGAGACAGAAAAAAAGAACCCAGCAATAAGCATATAGTTGTATGCGCATTACTTCCCCTTTTTTCCCTCCAAGCATTATCACATTTGGAGATGTACACCCTCTCCATTCAATATATATGCATGAAAGAAAAATTCACAACCAGTTTAGATATATAGTTATCATTTCACTCTTATTCGACGATACCTGTCTACTAGGGCGGTTAGCCTATCTCTATTGCAGGCATATTTGTGTTTGTTCAACACCTACGGGGACAACCCGTGGTTTATATTGCAGTTATGCTGAGCAGGCCTTAGTTACCGTTTCTGGGAGAGAGCGTGTTATCTGGCGTGATCAACAATCTGAACAAAGCCAGAACACTCAAATCCTCGGTCTTAATGATTTGTGACTTCGTGCTAGCACAGTTATCGAAGCCCCCAAGTGTTCCGTCTACCAAATTTCGCTCACAAGGCTTGGATCAGTTCGTTGTATGTTTTTCAGGCATTTTCCAGGCCGATAACATCAGGAAGTGACCTTCCTGACAAATCGACCGTGGTGAGACTCGGACTAACCACAGTCAACAAATAACCACTCGGCCACGCGCCCATATAGTTATCACTATTAACAAACTATTTAAGAAATTCTTAATTCTTCGAAATAAGCGCTTGACCAAATCAAAAAGTAACCTCTCTCTAACGATAAAAAATTATAATTATTTGTTGACTCATTACAAACCAATATTATTTCTCTTTCGATATACAAAAATTTGGGTTCCCAATGGGATCACCTCTTAGTAGTGTATTAACATGCCTTTGCTTAGAATTTCTAGAAACTGCCCTTTTTTTAAACACTTCGCCTCAACAATGAGCATCTTTCCGATTTATTAATGATGCTTTATTGATACATCCCTACAAAGCAATATAAAGCAGATGATAGTTGTTGTGACCAAGTAAATGGTTAAGTAATAACAAAAACCAGGTTTGCAGATATATCGTATATTAAACAGTAAGTACACCAGAAGAGACTAGTGGGAGTGCATCGAATGAACTAGCGCTCAATCTGTTCACTGTTCCTTCTCTCCTATTAAACTTATAGTAGGCTCTTAAGAGGGAGGACACCACAACAATGGTGGAAAAATACGAGCAATATGCGACCGCTACTCCATCCTTTTTTACATATAGATTATCAAATTAAAGTAAAACTCAGTAAATTGTATTGAGCAAAAGGAAATGAAGAGAAACCAAAATTATTTTTTGCACTCTGAGGATTGATAGATATTCACGGTTATGTTTAGATTCGCACCCAAAAATCGTTAGGCGGCTTGTCTTGCACGCCATTGCTCGTGAATTTGACCCTCCTCGGGGCTCTCTGCTAGACTAGGCTAAACTAAGTTTACTTGTATATCCTCCCACCTCTACTCTTATTCGATATATTCTATTAGGTTGGTGCAAAAATAATGTCGTTTTTTGACGTATTTTTTAACGTCAAAAAACGACATTATTTTTGACCAACCTAATATAATTTTTTGCATGCCTTTCCTTCATCTACTCCCCCTATTTCTATTTTTCTCCAGATTTTTCCTTTTCACGTTTTCCCCACCCCCAGGTTCAGCCTGTTTCATGTTTCACCCTCATTATATTCCCTAAAATCTCCCTCTTTTTCTCTCCCCACTCAGTCTGTTTCTTACGATGTACTCTTTTTTTTTTTTTTTGACCATAGCTTTCTGATCTTTTTAGAAGCCCACTTTCTGAAACCAAAATAGTGTTTCCGTAAAAGTTTAGTACAACATAGCTCGTTTACTGCTCTTCTCTCTCTCTCTCTCTCTTAAAAAAATGTCCCCCTCTACCTTTTGGCATTGTGAAAGAGATCTCTGATTCTCACGAGATTTTCTGTAGAGCGACATCTATTGACAAGAAAAATATACACAATCCAACTCTTTCACTGCCTACATTGTCTACAGCCGAGATCATCCCCGTGTCACATTTTGAAAATAAAATATGACATGATAATAAATACAAAGCCTTTATTCTTCTGCTTTTGACAATAATACTCAAGCGCCATTTTCAGTTGAGTCTAGTTTCTTTTGGAAAGAGAAAGAACCATTTTTATTTACACTACTCAATACAAAGCCTTTATCTTTCGGGTTTGGACAGGCAGATTATGAGATGCATCATTTTGAATTGATTTTGGTTTGTTCCATAAAGAAACAGAATAAATTTATTTGCTTATTTATTTATAAGCTACGTCTTTTGAAGAGTTGTGGACGTGTAATGGCATTGAATGTGAAAATAAAAAGCAAGTAACCGAGCCGAGACACAGCTGAGATGGAAACATAGACATCATTGTTTGTTTAATCTGTGCATCGTTGAGTGGAAATGCAGATGAATGTGACAACAGGACAGCAATGCAATGAAATACATTTACTCAATGCCAACAAGTATTAATGAGTAAGTTGAAATTATACAAACTATTAGGTTGGTGCAAAAATAATTTCGTTTTCTAACATATGTTACTATGTGAGAAAACGAAATTATTTTTGCACCAACCTAATAATAACACACGGGAATATTACACGGTTTTCCTATGGGAATTTTCTGATGAATTCTGATTTTAAAGTTAATGACTGAATAAACTCCTTGCGATTTCTGTGACTATAAAATAGAAAGGAAACCGCTCACGTAATCATTCTTCTTCTTCTTCTTCTTCTTCTTCTTCTTCTTCTTCTTCTTCTTCTTCTTCTTGTCCTTCGCCTCTTCCTTCTCCTATACTTCTTCTCCCCCTCTTATTCTCAACCTCCCCTCCTTATCTCCTCCTCCTCCTCCTCTTCTTTTTGTCTTCCGCCTCACCCTTCTCCTATACTTCTTTTTCTCTCTCTTATTCTCCTCCCCCCCCTCCTTCTCTCCTCCTCCTCTTCTTCTTGTCTTCCGCCTCCCCTTCTTCTTCTTCTTCTTCTTCTTCTTCTTCTTCTTCTTCTTCTTCTTCTTCTTCTTCTTTTTCTTCTTCTTCTTCTTCCCGACCATGAAACCTGGGTTTGAAATCATGGTCGATTTGTCAGAAAAGTCACTTCTTGGTGATATTGAAGAGACTATCTCAGAGCGCGGCATTTTCGCAAAGTGCCTGAAAGTCATACTATGGGTTGACCCAAGGCTTGTTAGCGAAACTGGGTAGATGGAACTATTTGGGAGTTGTCGATCGTTGTGCTAGGACGAGGGCACAAGTCATCGTGACCGAGGGTTTGAGCATACTGTTGATCACGCTAGATAATGTGCTCTCTCCAAAGAACTGTAACAAAGATCCTTTTAGCATAGTTATCGTATAAACGACAGGTGGACTCTGTGGGTGTTGAACAGGCGTCTACAACAGTAGACACGCATACTCAGATGAGCGGCAAGCAACTACTATTCTACCATTCATCCCAAATAGATCTAATTTTCCTAGCAGTTCAGATAAATCCTAGCCTCCAAGTAATTTTGACTGATCTATAAAATATAAGTGCACATCTTTCTTCATTTCTATTTCTCTCTCTGATATTGTCATTACACAATCCCCATTTCAGATACCACACAATCTCCCCCCCCCCACGTCCTGGGTAAGACGATAAACTACATCTGTGTCCTGGGTAAGACGATAAACTACATCCAACAGCAAGGCCTCTTATCTGGAGGTTTTCAGGAGCGTGGAACCACCTTTTAATTGCTGGTGTTCCCGGGTCCACCTTAACTCGGGGTGGTAGTATCTGTTAGAGTCCAAGCTATGGACAAATAGTTAATCCCAAAATGGGGTCAAAGCACCATGAAGGTGTAAATATAGGTTTTAGCACTAGCAATACATTTTTATAAAAAAGTATTCTTTATTTCTTTTTTGAAGAAAAAATTATTTCCCGCAATACATTTTTGGGCAAAAAAAATATTACCAGCAATACATTTTTGAAAAAAGAAATATTTTTTGAAAAAAAAAAAAGATATTACCAGCAATACATTTTTGGAAAAAAATATTACCAGCAATATTTAAAAAAAAATATTACCAGCAAGAAAAATCTTGTCGGCATTAAATAACCCATTGTGATTGATATGCCGTAAAACAAACTAAACCAAACCAAATAATAGACTCATTGAAGGAATCCCTGGCAGTTCATGCCTAGAAGAAATACAAAAAAATTGTACTCACAAGTACAGCCCAAACTTTACGAAAGGCTTTATCCATATAAAGTATATGCGATTTATTTTTTCAAAACTACCCAGAGAAAAATGTCATAATGCCCTTTCTGACCTTAGGTCTCTGGTCGGGACACAGAAAGAAATGAGTATAGACCAGAAACTAAAGGAAAAATTAGGTTGATATGCCGTAAAACAAACCAAACCAAAAAAACAAACTCACCTCTATCTCTATACCGTCCACGTGTTAACTTTATCCCCCAAAAGTCTCCGTTTAATCTTTTTCTCCACACACCCGTCATCTCATCTCCATATCGTATCTCTATTTCCTCGCGGTCTCCGCCTTATCTCTATCTTCGCAAACACACAGTAACCGTCTAACTCTATCTTCACAATGTCTCCATCTCATCTCAATCGACGTAATGTCTACACGCCAACTCTATCTCCGCACCGTCCTCATTTCATCTCCACCTCCAACCGCATCTCATCTATATTTTCACGCGGTCTTCATCTTGTCTTTATCGCCAAACATTTTTCGTCTAGTCTAATCCCCTTCTGCACGCAGACCTTGTCTCACCACTTCGATCTGCACAGTGTTCGTATCTCATCTCCACAAGGCTACCGTCATAACTTTATCCCGACACAGTCCACATTATGCCGGTTGTTATCGATGTTCTGGAAACGGCCCCGGAGAGTGGAGGAACATGGCGGGAAGAACATCGGTGGAGGAAATGCAAAACGTGAAAAATGTCAGGAGCATACAGACGATAGCATTACTAAAAGAATAGTGAGATTGAGGGAGATTTGCTGTCAAATAGGGAGGATTGAGGAGATTTGCTGTCACTTGATTTTATGGCAGGCTACCAGGTACCCTTTCCACTACAAAGATGATCACTCAAGGAATTACTACTACTACTACTACTACTACTACTGCTACTACTACTACTACTACTACTAATAATGGTAATGATAATATTAGCCGTTCCCTTATAGGGGAACATTTAGAATTGAGCAGCCAATTTTATTGGTTGAAATTTATACATTTTTTTCTCTTAAAACAATCTTTCAAGAAATAATTTTTTCAAGTCCAGTAGCTGTTATCACTCTTGCTAGTATTGGCGTGTGATTCCTTCTTAACCTAACAGCAACTTTTAGGGAAATTGGTTGAAGACCAGTAGCTATTAACGCACTTTTCAGTGTTAGTCGGGATTTCCTTCCTAACATACTACTACTACTACTACTGGTAATGGTAATATTAGCCACTTCTTTATAAGGAAACATTCGTCATTCACTGACTGGGTTGTCAGTGCAGCTATCGGTTGAAATTTATAAAATCTTTCTCTTAAAACAATTTTTCAGCAAAAAAAAAAAAAAATCCAGTAGCTGTTATTGCTCTTTCCAGTATTGATGAGGAGCTTACTTCCTAAGATATTAGGTTGGTGCAAAAATAATGTCGTATTCTATGTGAGAAAACGACATTATTTTTGCACCAACCTAATAATAATAATAATAATAATAATAATAATAAAAAGAAGAAGAAGAAGAAAAAGAAGAAAGAAAGCAAACTGAAGATGTCAAAAGAAGAATAGAATAAATAAAAAAAAACCAGAAAGGGATAACGATATAATATAAGAATGATGTTGACGAAGCATTCTCAAATTCTGCTGATGTTTTCTTTCTATAGATTCAGTTGAATTGATTGTCTGAACCAAATTTTGCCGAATTCTTTTCCCTCCCGGTGCATTGATAATTAAGTCGGCAGCTCTCCTTTTTACCTTTTTCTTTTTTTTTAAATTCTACCGTCTATGAATTTAATTGCATGTTCATTGAGTTTCATTTGTTTAGCGACAAAAAAAAGTGCACAAAATGCAATTATATCTGCACGATTATTGGTTACTTTATTTTTTTTTTTTCCTCGCCTTTTTTTTTTTTTTTTCAAATTTAATTCGAAAAATATTCATAAAAATATTTTCTTTTTTGCTGATGTTTTATTTTCTTCAGTTTAAAAAAGAAGTCTTTTTGTTCGTCGGATCATTTTCTAATGCCTCTGGCGATCGTTGAAATGAATAAAGAATTGTTCAGAGGATAGATTTCTCAACATATAAAGCTAATTACTGCAACGGCAACGTATGCATGAACAAAGATGTGTCGAACATGCGAAAAAAAAAAAGAAAAAAAGAAAAAAAAGGAATGAATAAAACAACCCCAAAATGATCATAAAGTGGATACTTAGCCATCATTACGTACATAGATAATACAAGATATTGCACTTAGATTTGATGTAATGGTTAGTAAGCTTGTCTCACTAGATTAATTTACAACTGAATAGTGAGTTCGACCCTCCCTGGGTGTCCCATACTTTCGGCCTTGGGCCATGTCTAACCTACACTTACAAAAAATATTTTGGGAACTTTGACTTGATGTAATGGTTAGCAAGCTTGTCTCTCTAGATTAACTTACGACTAAATAGTGATTTCGACTCTCACTGGGTGCCCCATGCTTTCGGCCTTGTGCCGCATCTGATCTGCGCTTAGTAAATCGCATGGCTAACCGTGTCGAAACGGTTAGCAAGCTTATCTCGCTAGATCAATTACGACTAAGTAGTGACTTCGATCCCCATTG
>OZ010580.1:115583949-115586449 GCA_963932145.1 Acanthosepion lycidas | reverse complement strand
AAAAGGAGTTCAGCCAACATATTTCCACAGGAGGTATGTTAAAGGTTAAAGAGGTCGCGAGCCGCGGTTTGACCCCTCGTGCTCTGTCTGATCAATGAGTGCCGAATGTTTCCTTACAGGGAAAATCTAATGCTATCATTACCATTATCAGCACCCCATCCGATCTGTTATTACTTCTATAATAACACGTTCTTCTAAAATCCGCAGTCGCCTTGATTAAATATCCAACTCCCAGTTGTTGAACGCAGATGTTTACTGAATCATTTTTGTAAAAAAGATTTCTTGCAACTAATTTTTAATACGTAGGTAACACATGGGCAAATCTCTTGATACGCCGTTATCAATTTCTTATATTTGAGCAGAGGACTTGTAGCTTTGATAATTTCGTTAAAGTTGTATGTGTTTTCACTAAGGTTCGACTTTTCTATAAAGATGGACACCGATAAGAAAAGGGCATATTTAAACAGGAAACGAGGCCAAATTAGAAATGGGCTATCAGGCTCGAGCGACATGGAAGGGCTTAGTTGGGAACCTTGATAAAAATCAGCTTCAGCATCATTTCACACTATTCCCAACGTGATGGCCTGTCGATTGCATCACACTAGCTGAAGTACACGCCTACACCGGGTAAGAACTCAAGACTTCGGCATTCGCTTGTAATGATAGACCACAAGTATTCTATTGGAGTACCCAGCGTTGTCCGGGACAAAATTATTGAAATGATTTCTAACTTAGCTTTCTTAATAATATACACTTAGTAATATGAATTTATCTCATAAAAATTAACAAACATCTAGGATAATATAGAAATGAAAATAACAAAGCATATTTTATGTATTAGATGTTTACAAAAGATGTTTCTCTGTATACAATATTCTTAGTTTTTTGAGTAGGTGTATAAATGCAAAGATTTCTTTTGCTTCAATTCTGTAGCATCCAACATACAGTTGACTATATGAAAAACAGGGATGTTTGACCTTGTGATTTGTTTATTGACATAGCAAAGCTAAGTTTGACTAGCAATTGCATTCTCTTAAAATCAAACGGAACATCTGTAGGGATCAAGAGAATTCTTGGTGTATAGACATCTTCTCCTCTCCCACAACCAGAAAGAATTGCTGCTTCAATAACATGAGCATTATTCTTTTCACTATAAGTCATGTGTCGACCCAGAGTTTTGGATGATCAAGATTTCGTAGTAACATTATTGGTGAGCTAATTTTCAGATTTTGTCTATGTGATAGTAACTCAGGTAACTCAAGAGAATTAAGAAATTTCTGTTTGATAATTGATTACATCCAACTGGTTAATAGCTATCAACTGATTTATAGGCACCGTAGTTTCCAGGGATCATTTTCAAAATTGAATTGTCAGTGGTAGTTTTTGTTGCTCGACTAGCTCTCTCAAACAACCAATTACCATTTTGATAATTAGCATTGATATTTGGAAAGACATTGGTAATTAACTCCAAAGTTGATATACTAAAGTACATATGGGTGATGGATCAATAAAACTTTCACTGTCAATTGAGACTCTTCCCTCTCTCAAAGTTAGCAAGTGTTCAGCAAACTGATTTGAGGTTATATCTCTATACAGGTATGCTCGCATATTAGTTGTCAATTTTAAAATCTTTACATGTTTCCATAACAGATGATTTCAATGATGCTCGAGTTTCATCTGTTCTAGTACCCTTTGGAATGACAGGGAGGATTTGTCTAAAGTCACCAGAGAGAATCATATTTCTTAATGTCCCTTAGTGTTCTATCCAAAGCTTCAAAAGCTATCTTATGGTTCATAGTGCATTCATCCCAAACAATCAAGTAACACTTTTTGAAAAATTGTGCAATTCTAGAATTATTTGGTATATTGCACAGAGGATTTTCATTCCTGTTCAAGTCCCGTGGAATTTTGAATGTTGAATGAGCTTTCCTATCCCCAGGTAATAATGTAGCAGCAATCCCTTATAAAGCAACTGTAAGTGCAATACGTTTTTGACTTCTTACCTTGGCCAGTAGTAAGGTGGTAACAAATGTTTTTCCTGTTCCGCCAGGTGAATCTATGAAGAATATTCCACCTTTCTGGAATCTAACAATGTCTGTAATTGTGTCATAAACTATTTCTGGTCAGGTAGAAGCTTTGTCTCATTTTCTGTCTATGTAGCTTTACCAATGTAAATATAATATATGAAGTTTCTCTGACCAATTCTCTTGTTAAGTCATTTTCATTTCCTCTTGCTCTTTTTGGAAGATTATAAGTGTTGTACATCAGTTCCTCCCATAGATACGTTTCTATTCTGATCTCTATTCTGATAGTGTAGATCATTTCCTCCCATAGCTCTGTTTCTATTCTGATCTCTATTCTGATAGTATGTAGATCATTTTCTCCCATAGCTACGTTTCTATTCTGATCTCTATTCTGATAGTGTGTAGATTATTTCCTCCCATAGTTCTGTTTCTATTCTGATCTCTATTCTGATAGTGTAGATCATTTCCTCCCATAG